>CM068487.1:27535495-27577995 GCA_034769265.1 Remorina albescens
GGCCACTAGGTGGAGATGACGTCACATCTGAAACTGACTCGTTCTTATCAATAATCAATACAGGCATCTATCTACACACACACACACACACACACACACACACACACCTTCTAACACAAACTTTAAGACTTCCGGTCTGCATTTCGTGCCAAAATAAAAGCATCCTTTAAAGGATGCTGTCAGAAGTTAAAATAAAAATGAAAACAGGAAGTCGTCACATGGTCAGATTTATAAAATAAAGCGCAGTTTTCCCATTAATGAGACTTTTCTTCAGATTATTTCCATCAGTGATGATCAGACTCGTTCATAATGACATCATCAGCTGATCAGGATTAATGATAAATGACCATGACGTCATTAATATGTTGGATTCTTGTTGGCCGTTTGTTCCATTCTTTGTTGGTTTTATTCTGATCAGACTGGAGGAGTTTTATTGTTGAAGAACACCGGAAGTCTCCTGGTTGTTTTACCCCCCCCAGGCCCCTCCATCCTTCCACCCCGCTCCTCCTCCTTCAGTCGCCGCTCTGCTCGCCTCCTGGCCGGCCTCCTTCACCGGGATCACCGCTGTTCTGTCCGAGTCTGTGGAGATGAGTCCCGGGTTCGAGTCCTGGTTCTGGGTCTGCAGCCTGCTGAGCCTGGGCGTGCCGGTCCGGACTCTGGAGCCGGAGGAGCTGTTCCAGTTCGGAGAAGAAGCCGGGGACCGGTCCCTGCAGCCGGGCTCGGACTCCACCGCCGAGCTGCCCCTGAACGCATCACTGTTCTTCTTCGGGGACTCTGAGAACAAAGTTCATGTGAGTGAAACCTCCAGAGGATGAACCAGCAGGTTAACTTAAACTGAATACAGACTGAGTTTTAGATGATAACTAATAAAATCAATAACTCAGAGTTCATCTGGAAGTTAAAGAAGATATTTATTAACCAGTTTTATTATGATTCATTCTGACAGAACATCGAACTGAGTTAATAATAAAAGTCCAGTTAAATTAAAAACATCATCCATCCCACTGCGGTGAGGCGTTCACTTCCTCTGCGGCTCTTTTAGAGAAACTGAGTGGTTCGACTGGTCGTTTGTTTTTGATGCTTTCTGTCCTTCTCTGATTTTTGAGCTGTGAATATAAACCTGAAGGGTTTCAGTCAGTTTACCTGCTGAGAAAACTACAACTCCCATCATCCCCCTCTGTCACTGTTTTAATTGGCAGATATTTACGTACTGCCCTTTAAGAACCTGCTGAATGTTGAGGTGATGAAATGGGGATCAGATTGATCTAATCAATCAGTGAATCAGCATCTCAACACAATCTGTGAGCTCTTTGTGTGTCTGTGTGTGTTTACAGCTGATGAGGTTTTCTATTGGATCATAATTACCTTTTAAAGTTGTTCACAAAACGAGAATCTTCAGATGCTACTGATTGTTTTATTTGTAGTTTGGGGTTGTGTGTTTGTGTGTGTGTCGGCTGATAAAAGGCTTATCTGTTGGCTTCTAATTGACTCACATTCCAACACCTCAACACCTCAACACACACACACACACACACACACACACAATGCATTCCTGGGTCATGTGACAGCTAATCCTGATCGGAGTATAAACTTCATTCGGTTTAACTGAAACTCCTTTTTTTTTTTTTCGGTTTGAACTTCAGACATCTGAACCAAAGTGGTTCATCCTCAGGGAGCCTGAACCAGCAGCCTCATGTCGAACGGAATAATCTGAAATATTGATCCTAAACAGAGTTCATCAGCTGAAGTGTTTTTGACAGTTTATAGATAAATAGATTCATGAAGTTAAAGAACTGTCGTTTAATAAGTTCTGAATAAAAAGAGTTTCAGGTGGAACTTTAATATTTCATCACGTCTGTATTGTCAGAAATTCTTTCTGGTCTTTAAAGTCCAGGAACACATCCTGATCCTGTTAGACCGACCGAACCATCAGCTGGTTCCACACAGGGCAGCGTGTCGGTCCGCTCGCCTTCGTGCTTCACGTTGTGTCAGACGTTGTTTGATGGGGAGCAGACGGAGCTTTACAGGAAGTCCACCGACGATCTGGGTCCTTTTGGTTTAACCACAAACAGTCTGTTCAATCTGAACCGTCTCGCTTCTGCACATTTCGTTGTGTCCTGAAGAAAAACCGGCAACCGGCTCAGTTATTCGTCATAACAGTCACGTCTCTACGTCGGACGCTCCTATTGGCTCCGGTGGGTGATGTCACAGCCAATCAGAGTGTCTCTGGATCAGTCCTGTATGTTTCTGAGTTTATTGTGTTGACAGAATAAAGACAATCAGATATTTAGAGCTGATTTTTCATCATTAATGAGCAGAACTCCTGATCAGATAAAGATAGAAACTTCAGATCAGCTCTAGAACAACACAAACACATGAGAGGAACTTTTCTTTGGAGAAGAAGGAAACATTCAGAGTGTGAACTGATCAGACAGAATCAGATGAGTCTGGATCTGAAATATATCTTAATTTTTTGTATTTTGTTTGTTGCTTTTTTCACCTTTTTTAGTTGCTTTTATAAAATGCACTGAATTTCCTCCTAAATGGGGATTTTCAGAGTAAAACGCCAGGCAGCTGTTGGTGTCGTTCAACCTCTCAGAGTGTGAAACTCTGATTGGTTGCTGTGAATCTGAGATCTATGAAGAACCCAACCCCCCTTTTAGTGTCTCTAACTACCCCCCTATCGTCACCCCACCCCCACAATTACCCCCGCCCCAGTGAGTGACATCCTGTTGGTGTAATTATCAGACGTTTGGAGACACTTGAGGGTTGAGGGCTGCGGAGCGGCCGGTGAGGTCAGTCCTCCAGCCGCTACAGCTCTTCCTCTGTGGTTCTTCCGGACGCACGGCGCTCGATCTCTGACAGGAAGCGGCGTGTCCCCGCAGAGTGGGCACATCTGGAACGTATAGACATGAAACATCTGTCCTGTGAAACCAGATGGCAGCTCTCAGGGTGTTTCCTCCCTCCGCCGTTCTCACACTGATTATGATGATCTCAGGGGTCGGACATGTGTGATGTCAGCGGGACTACATGTGATTTGAGCGCTGCAGGTCGAGGACAGCACGTGTTATTACAGGTCCAACGTCACCAAACTGTCTCCGACTGAACCGTCTGAACGATTTCAACCAAGGCGCCAAAGTTTGCTGAAGAACGTTCTTCTTTTGTGGTTTATTGGCGGCGACTGGACCGTCAGCTCCGCCTGCTGTTCATCAGTGAACAACACCTTCATTTACATTTTCCTTTATTGGAAAGGAAACGGCTACTTTTATTTTGACAGTCTTGTTGACATTTCCTCCTTGACTGTGTGTGACAAACGTGACAAACAAACAGTGGAACTTTATTTAATGACGTTTCTCTTGTCGTTCTCTCTTGTCACCGTCAGCAGTGAAGAAAAAGCGTGCAGGCCATCAGGTCCTTAAACGCACCACACACTTTGTGTTGTTGGTTCTTGGTTCTTAACTGTTTGATCTGCTGCATTATGAGATGAAATGCATCTTGGGAAAAGTTTGGCTGCAGGAAGAAACATCTGAAGGAGCCTCGGGATGGACGGCCAATCAGATGCAGCGCTGAGCGGGTTGATGAAATACTTCCTGTGATGATGATGATGATGGGTGGACAGATGAAGATCTGCTGTCAGCTCCGTCTTGACCTTTGACCCTGGGTGGGGTCACTCCAGGCTTTACAGAGTCACCGAAGCAGGAAACAGCTCTTCCTCACCTCGCTCATCTCACGCTGACCTTTGACCTCTCTGAGTTTGTGTTTACAGTCGTTTTTTGTTGTTTTTTTTTTGGTCTGTCGTCACTTTGTGAAACCAGAAAAAAAAAAACCATCTAGAGAAGGAGGAGCCAAACTGCTCTGTGCTCTGTCCTGATTGGGTGGTACAGTCTGTCACTCAGACAGTAGCCCCGCCCCCTAAATGGGAGAAATCATCAGAACAAAGAACTTAAAGAAACATTTCAGAGCGTGGAGCCGCTTTTAATCCGAACACTCCAACTGTTTGTGTGTCTGTGTGTGTCGGTTGTTGTGCGACCTCAGAGGCCTCACAGTCAGAATATTAACCAGCTGAGAATGTGGCATTCTGGGAAAGAAGGTCCCATAATCCCTCAGGAGCAGCATGGAGCCTGTCTGCTGCTCAGGGGGAGCACTGGTCTGTGATCAGCAAAGCATGATGGGAAATGAACCACATGCTGCTGTAAGTCACAGTGTTTTTATTCAGCCTCAGCTGTAGAAACACAACATGTTTAAACTGGTGATGACTGTGGCCTCTTCCTCCACTGTGATTGACAGGACATGGCCCCGCCCCCCACCACAGGTATCATTACCTAGCCGCCATTAGCACGTCGCTAACGGTGTCATTTTCTCAAAGAGCCTGAAGGTTCACTAAGTGCAGCCTTCGTCCGCTTGTTTGAACACAAGTCCTGCAGTCCGTCTGCACGGACCCAGGACCAGGACCAGGACCAGGACCAGGACCAGGACCACGGTCTGGACCCGCTTCGATGAGAAAACACAATGTGTGTGTGCGTACAATGCCAACATCATCTTCTTTAATAAAGGTTTTTATGTTCTGTGATATTTAAATGAACAAGTTCATGAAATCATCAGCAAACTGCTCAAAGACAAATGAAAATCATTGTTCGTTGCAGACATAATATTTAAAATGAACGTTTGGAGTTTGTAAAAGTCTTTTTGTTTTAGGAAACAGAAGTTAAAGTCGTGTCATGTTCCCTGAAAGAAGAAATAAACACTTCAGCAGCTGAAACGTTATCGAGACACAAACTGAGCCTGTTTTGTCTAAATGTTCGGCCTTCACCTCAGACAGAGCCCAAACTGTCGGGTCACACTTCACGGTCACAGTCGACGGCGCTCTGACCTCAAACTGGAACTGAGGCATTCAGTCGGAGGCGGTTTGGCTGAGCCGGGTTAAAGATCCGTCAAAGGGAAGCTGTTGTGCTGAATTCTTGTGGGCTGACAAACGAGGGAGGCTGCAGAGCGAGGCGGAGCGGGGTGACGCCGGCCGACCTCCAGTCACGCCACAAATCCAGCTCCGATCAACCAATCACGTCCCTCCTCCTTCTTCTTTTTCAGTCACAGCTCAGAGCTGCAGTTCGATTAAAAGAAAAACCATCATCTTTTCTTTACACCTGATTATTGAAATTATTAGGATTGTCTCAGAATGATTAAAAAAAATGTCAAACACATCAGGAAGTTCTGATTTCAGTGAAGTCAGAACTATTATTGTGAAAAACTTCAGCTTGTAGTTATTTTCAGAATGAACAGATTCTTCCTGATAAAAATAATCAAAGTAAAAATGTTGAATCCAGATTCATCGATCGTCTGAACAGGAATCATTCCGTGTTTTATCCCTTCATTAACGAGCCAACGTCTCCTTCCTGTTCCAGGTCAACACCAACGGCTTCGTGGCGTTGGTCGCCCCCCCGGAGGAGAAGGCCTACCTGGGGAAGATGCCTGCCGGGTTCAAAATGATCGCCGCCCTGCTGGGAGACCTGGACAACAGTGACGGCCGGGGGAAGGTCTTCTTCAGGGAGGACAGCAGCCCGGACGTCCTGAGGAGAGCCGGCGAGCACATCAGACAAGCTTTTCCCAGAGAAGACGGCCTGAAGCCCCGCAGCGCCTTCGTGGTCACCTGGGTCAACATGGCCGCCCAGGGGACGTCTGGACGAGGGGACGGACTGGACACTAAGGTGGGACATGTTGTCTGTCCAACACAAAACACAGACGGGTTTAATCCTGCTGATCTTTAACATGGTGGCACTGGACCGAGAGTCATCCTCTGAAGAACACGAACCAAAAACCGAACCAGTGAACTTTATCAGACTCAGTATTTTACTACAGATTTACCAAAGTTGGTGGAATTAAATCAGCTTCTTCTGATGGACACCTGAAATGAACGAAACCAAAACAAAGAAATAAACAGCGAAGAACTGCAGGACAGATTTTAAAACCTTCATCTAACCCGTCAGA
This sequence comes from Remorina albescens, assembly GCA_034769265.1. Classification (NCBI taxonomy): domain Eukaryota; kingdom Metazoa; phylum Chordata; class Actinopteri; order Carangiformes; family Echeneidae; genus Remorina; species Remorina albescens. The sequence goes on from CM068487.1 coordinate 27,541,478, forward strand.
TTCAAGGAGCAAAACTAAAACCTGCCGCTCAACAACATCTCCTTTGTCCTTCCAGAGAAACACCTTCCAGCTGGTGGTGGTTTCCACGGCGTCCTCCTCCTGCGCCATCCTGCTGTACCCTCGAGGTGGACTCCAGTTCCTGTCCACGTCAGTTGAGGGCCAGACTACACTCCTGGAGGCGGGCTTCAACCAGGGGGTGGTGTCGAGCTGGTTCTGGAGCAGCAAACAGGGAACTTACTTCAAGACCACTGAAAATGAAACCTCCATCAGGGAACTCACCGAGTAAGAAATCTGTTTTTGTGTTTCAGAAGATACACGAAAAGTTTTTACGATGTTCTGACAGAAACTGTGAATCTACGTTGTTTTACAAAAAAGAACATTTTAACCAATCAGCCGTTTATGAGCTGCTGTTTTCAATCTGCAGTTTGTTTTTTTTGTCAGCCATCTTGTTTTTATACAATCTGACTTTTTTTCACAGCCAGTGGAGTCACCCTCTGATGGTCAGTAGATAGAATGAAGGTTTAAGGCTCTTCAGACGAGAGTCCGGGTCCAGGTTTAGAGAGTCTACTACAGTTTATTGGATCAAACTGTCTCTGAAATCTTGAACAGGAACTTTAAAGTCTCAGATTGTTTTGTTGCATCGTGAAGTTGCTGTTCAACTTCTATGAACTCTTTTCCGTCTTTGAGTCCTTTGAAAAGTACAAATATAATGAAATGTTGTTCGTTGACATTTAACTCAGTCGTCCCTGTAAAGAAGATGAATCAGAAAATGGCCCTCATTTCTTTTTCTTCCTCCCTTCGTCCAACCAGAAAGACTAACAGTGGACAACGAGGAGTTTGGGTTTATGAGATTGGTGCCTCTTCCTTCTTTGTTGGCATCACACCTGGAATGGTCACGGACCTTCCTGATGACGCCGAAGGACCGACTGAACCTCTGGTGACCACTCCACCTCCTGTGACCATGTTGCCAAGGCAACCTGATGAGCAACAGGAAGTGGACTTCTCGACCTACGGAACGCGGATGACGATGACCATTGAAGCAGCAACGGACGACGAGCAGGAGCTTCCAACTGAGACTCCCGCTGAGTCAGAGACCGATGAACCGGATGACGAAGAACCAGATCAGTTTGACTGGGAATACCCGGACTCGGAAACTGTCACACCAACATACACCAGCCCTGAAACGGTTCCACCAAGTTACCCTGACCAACCCGAGACCGAATCCCACAGATCAGAGCCTCTGTGGCCAACATTCACCGTCCCTGAACCCAGCGAGCCCAGATACTCTCCAGTCCAGCCAGAGTACCCGGTCCCTGATCCGGTCCAACCAAGATACACCAACCCTGATCCGGTCCAACCAAGATACACCAACCCTGATCCGGTCCAACCAAGATACACCAACCCTGATCCAGTCCAACCAAGATACACCAACCCTGATCCGGTCCAACCAGTGCCACCCCGTTCGCAGCCTCAGCACCCTCAGATCGTTGTGGTGGATGAAGACGAAGACCTGGATGTGAACGGTATTTCTGTTTCTGCTATGAACTTTTAAAGTTCCACTGAAACTGAAACTGATCGTCGTCTCTGCATCTTTTCAGTCTTTGCGTATAATTTGGAGACGTGCGCCCACAACAGGCACAAATGCTCCGCCTTTGCTGACTGCCGAGATTACAGCGACGGGTACTGCTGCCACTGTCGGCCCGGTTTCTACGGCAACGGGAAGGACTGCGTCGCAGAAGGTGAGAAACATTGTTATTGTTCTTTAAAATGTGAAAACAGGTCGTACCTCCAACAGCTGAGACTGAAGTTACTCCAGATGCTCTATTAAAATAAAATCCTGAGCTGATGTTGAGGTGGAACTGCTGAACTTGTGTTCTTCTCTCCTCATCTTCACTGTGTTCCAGGGAAACCTCAGAGGATGAGCGGGAAGGTGAACGGTCGAGTGTTTGTGGGGAACTCGCCTTCACCCATTGAGCTCAGGAACAACGACCTGCACTCATATGTGGTGGCCAATGACGGACGGGCCTACGTGGCCATCAGCAACATTCCCAAAAGTGTGGGCCCCTCCCTGCAGCCGCTGTCCTCCCTGGGGGGCATCATCGGCTGGGCCTTCGCCCTAGAACAGCCGGGCTACCAGAATGGCTTCAGTCTCATTGGTGAGTGTCGAGTTAAATGCTGTCTGATTAATCCATCAGCTTTAATACCATTAGCATCGGTAGCTGGCTAGGCTAACGTAGACTGGTTGATGTTCATCCTAAAGTCCAACCAGAGATGTCTAATGTTAAGCTTCACGGTTATGTGGACATCTGACGTTCTGCTGATGTTCCCTCCCATTTCTGTGCAGGTGGGGTGTTTTCCCGTCAGGCGGAAGTGATCTTCCAGCCTGGAAATGAGCGTCTGAGCATCACGCAGCAGTTCAAAGGAATCGATGAACATGACCACCTGGTGGTGAGCACGGAGCTGGAGGGACGTCTACCTGAAATCCCTCTGGGCTCCTCCGTCCAGATCAACCCGTACAAGGAGATCTACCAGAACGACAAGAACTGTAAGCACAACCAAGACTTACGACGTGGCGGGAATGAAATGAGATGTTCACTTGTTTTTCTCTTCCTGTCCTTCCAGTGATCATTTCGTCTTCCAACCGCGACTACACCATCAGCTCCCCGGACGGCACCGTGGAGACCAGAAGCTACCAGTGGCGTCAGACCGTCACCTTCCAGAGCTGCCCACATGACGAGGCCACCATGGCGGCGCCATCCACCCAGCAGCTCAGCGTGGACCAGATCTTCGTGATGTTTGACAATGGGAACCAACTGATCCGCTACGCCATGAGCAACAGGATCGGCTCCGTCCACAGTGAGTTCAAAAGGCCCTAAAGAGAGGAACTAAAACCTGAATCAGTTAAAGAAACCTTATTGAACCTTTCTATTTCCCGTCTACCCGACACTGACCCTTTCACAATAAAGCTGCATAAAATGTATCAGATTATATCAAGAATGAAAATTATCGGTAGTTTTAGGCGGAAAAGGGCTTCTATTCAGTTCTGATCAGCCTTCAGACTTTTGGACAGAAGTGGTCACAGATTCCAGCCGGCAGCTTCAGGTTGATGGTTTAAAGTCGTCTGTCAGGACGGTCGAAGCTGAGCGGTTTGTTCCCTGAAGCCATCCTCCTTTAGTTTGGCAGCAGCGGCGGCGTTCGCTGCGCAGCATCAAAAGAAGACAAACAGTCATCTGTAGGTAGCGGCTGTATTTCCTCAGCTGCAGGCCGCTCAGGCCGGCAGAGCGTTGGCAGGGGGTAAAGGTCAGAGGAGGGGTCACGGAGATACCAACCTCCAGTCCACAGCAGGGAGCCTGTCAGGGGAGGCGGCATCAGGATGACCCTTTTTTAAGAGAGCAGGTGGAGCTGTTGAAGGGAAGCTGGAGGTTTGAGAGCTACACAAACAAACAAGACTCAGCTGGAGGCTGCTGGCAGAAAGTGGAACATCTGGGTCGTGTTTCCTGTGAGGGCCCTTCAAACATGGAGCTCCACCATTCAGCTGCATGATGGGAACAAGAAGACCCCGCCTCCATGGCCTCCTGTGTGAAGGCAGCTGATTAACTGCAGTGGAGCTAATTATCACCTTAAAGTTGAATTCATGGACTGATGAAAAGAATCGCAGAACCCAACATCGATTATTCTGAACTCGTGTGGAAAGCTGCCAGTTCTTTTGATTGATAAATCAGTCGATGATTGATTGTTGCAGCTCAGCAGTTAGCACCAAGGTCACAGAAGGGTTAGGGGTAATAATCTGTTGGTGCAGTCTGTCAGTCACAGTAGCCCCAGCCCTTCCTGGTCTGTTCTCCTTTAAAAAATGAACTCATCTGTTTTTGTTTTTCAGGCACTCTTCCAGAGGAGAATCCGTGTTTCACCGGCCGCCACGGCTGCGACATCAACGCCGTGTGCAGACCAGGTGACGGCCTCCAGTTCACCTGCCAGTGTGCCGCCGGGTTCAGTGGAGATGGACGCTACTGCCATGGTAACACAACCTCACCAACCAGCTAGCCCTAACCTTCTACTGAAGTTAGCATGCTAACCAGCTGAGGCCTCCACCATCATCAGGATAAATAATCTGTTGTTCTCTGCAGATGTTGACGAGTGCCGGGAGTCTCCCGGAGTCTGTGGATCCAACGCCGAGTGCACCAATCTGCCAGGAAGTTTCCGCTGTGAGTGTCTGATCGGCTTCGTGTTCGCCGGCGATGGAAGGACCTGCGTTGGTATGTTGTAATGTGTGTGTGTGTGTGTGTGTGTGTTGACAGCTGTGAGGGTGGAGTGTGTACTTCCTGTGTGAGTCCCCTGTTGCACGTTGAGAAACTCTAGAAGCCGCCATGAGACACAAACAATAAAGTTTCTGTTGGACTGAATGAGACTCTGACATGTGATGTCGTTCTCTGTCCAAGTCCTGAGTGAGACAACGTGACTGGGTGAGTTCTACGGTGGAAACGTTTCCATTTCCACAGCTTATGATTCAGGTGGACCAGGAGCTGGTCTAAAGTCTCAGGTCCTGGTTGTGTAAAGAATCTGATTGGTAAACGCAGCTCAGACAGAATCAAACTGGATCCTTTACGGACCAACATCTGTCTCCAGAGGTGGAAACAAACTGTCATGCTAACACTTAGCTCCTTTTTTCCACTGAAGCTAACATGCTAGCCAGCTAGCTGCTAGCTTTCTAGTGAAGCAGGAAAGAGTTCAAAGTTTAGAAACTGAAGTAAATCTGATATTTATAACGACCTTTAAATGAAACCTATGTAAGTTTTGATATTTCTCCGTAGCTAACGTTAGCATTAGCTGCTGCTGACGTCATCGGAGGATTAAATGATCAGGTGACCTATCAGCCTCTCTGAGGAGTTTGAAGAAGATCAACAAAAATCAGAAGTTTCTTCACCTGCTGATGTTTCTGTTTAGGAATTTAGGATCTTTACGTTGAACTGATCCAAATTGAACTAAACTGATCTCTGACCTCTGACCTCAGAGGAGAACCGTCCGGTGGATCACTGCCAGAGAGGAAGTCACGACTGTGACGTCCCTGACCGAGCCCGGTGCAGCTACAGCGGCGGCTCGGCCTTCGACTGCTCCTGCCTGCCGGGCTTTGTGGGGGACGGCCGGGTGTGTCGGGGTGAGTTCAGGTGGCTGGGGCTGCTGTTGTTGTTGTTGTTGTTTGTGTTTGTGAATTTCATTTTAAAGCATTTTCAGGTCAGTTTGTTTCAGCATCATCTGGATAAATCAACAATCCGAGCGAGAGTAAAATAATCTGTCACAAATTATAAACTCACAAAAATATCAAACGGACTTCTGGAAACAAAAAATCATCCAAAACATCGTGATCACCTGATTTTTATTTCTGTGTGCATGAACACTTTTTACTGTTCAGACAAATTACATAGAAAAAGCAAACAGAACGGACTGGAAGTTCCTCAGAGATGTGAGGGAAACAGGGAGGAAACAGGGAGGAAACATGAAGGAAACAGGGAGGAAACAGGGAGGAAACATGAAGGAAACAGGGAGGAAGCAGGGAGGAAACATGAAGGAAACAGGGAGGAAACATGGAGGAAACAGGGAGGAAGCAGGGAGGAAACATGAAGGAAACAGGGAGGAAACATGAAGGAAACAGGGAGGAAACATGAAGGAAACAGGGAGGACGCAGGGAGGAAACATGGAGGAAACAGGGAGGAAACATGAAGGAAACAGGGAGGAAACATGAAGGAAACAGGGAGGAAGCAGGTAGGAAACAGGGCGGAAACAGGGAGGAAACATGAAGGAAACATGGAGGAAACAGGGAGGAAGCAGGTAGGAAACAGAGAGGAAACATGGAGGAAGCAGGGAGGAAACATGAAGGAAACAGGGAGGAAACAGGGAGGAAACAGGGAGGAAACAGAGAGGAAGCAGGGAGGAAACAGAGAGGAAACAGGGAGGAAACAGGGAGGAAACATGAAGGAAACATGAAGGAAACATGAAGGAAACATGAAGGAAACATGGAGATCATACGACAGCAGAGACTCAGGCCTGAACCAGTTCAGTCCGTCTCAGTGAGGGAGTCCGTTCTGTGGGGCCCCGGGGACAGGAAATGCTTCCACCTGGACAGGAAATGCAGAGTCCGGCCTGACAGCTGTGCAGCTCAGCTCTTGTATATACTTGGGGGGGGGGGCAGTTGTATATACAGTGGTATTCATGCAGAGTCAGACTGGCTGATCTAATGATCCTCTGCAGCTGTGGAGACAAAGAACAGAGTCTCATGTTTCCAACCAGTGACACTAACTGAACGAGCAGTTCTCAACAAGATGCTGATTTTATATATAATCTGGTCTGAAGGTAGACTATTTCCCATAGACTTCAATACAGTCTGACTTCTTTTTTTGTCTTCAGACGTGGACGAGTGTCATCAGGATCCGTGTCACCGCGACGCCTCTTGCTCCAACGCGCCGGGCTCCTTCGTCTGTCGGTGTCATCCTGGTTTCCATGGTGACGGGTTCCAGTGCAGCCCCACGTCCTCAGGTAGGTTTCAGACCCGGGACAAGCTGTTTCTGAAATATAAACACATCCGGCCTCAGACTCAACAAACGCTGAGCGAAGCTGCGTTCACTCTGCATGAACTGAAGGCCGACAGCTCCCACAAAGACTAAACACCAAAATATCTTTCAAATACACAAACAAACCGCCCAAAGACAAGAATGTTTGATTTGTGACTTTGTGGACGGAGGATCGTCAATAATCGTTCATTTATCTTTCATTTTAAAACAATCAAACAAAAAAAAAAGCTTTGTTCTTTTTTATGAAATCAAAAAAGGAAAAACCATCAGAAATTTGGTTCTGTGATTTTTTAGTGTTATTTAAACAAAACAATATTAACATGATTATTAGATTTGTGAAAATCAAAACAAGCTCAGAAGAGAAAACAAAATAATTTAGTTCATGTTTTCATTTCTCTTCTGAGGCAGGAGATGTTTTAGGAAAGGAAAGGAGCTTCCTATTTTATCTCCTTCAGAGGAGGAAACACGTCACCTCCCTTTAAGGAGAGAACGCATCGAACAATCTGAAATTTAAAGGATCAACATTTTGAAGTTTGTTGTCCTTCACCAGCTTCCTTTCCTAAGTCCTTATTTCCTTTTCATGTTTCCTGGAGGGGGAGCAGACTGAGTCTTTCTCTGCCTGTTGTTGTTGTTGTTGTTGTTGTGGTGGTGGTTGGCGGTTTGGCGTGGAGGCAGAAGCTGATTCCAGGTGTCAGCAGCTGAGCGTTAATTACAGCTTCGCTCCAGAGTTTTGTCATATTTTCATCCTTTTATGAGCCGCTCGGCCCTGAAAGGCATCATTTTCTGTCCTCTGTACAAACTTGTCGCTGCTTCTTGTTGTGCCTCCTTCTTGCCCCCCCCCGGCGTCTTTGGCTGTCTTGGGGTTTGTGTTGTTGCTGATTGCGGTGAGGACTCTGTCTCCCAGACTGAGGCTGATTGTTGTGGCTGCTTCGTGGTCCGACAGGCACAAACAGCCTTGAGGACGAACCTGGAGAACTCAGTCTGTTTATCTGCAGCTGCCACGTCCTGAAGTTCAACCAGACGGACTGAGAGGCTGCTGGTCCACCAAGTAAACGGCAGAATCAATCAGTCAACACTGAATTAATTATGAGGATTACATTGATTCACTGATTTTTCTTTCTGCCAATAAATCACTGAAAATGTCCGTTTACTTTGACAGCAGCTAAAGTCCAAACAGATTCAGTTCACTTCATCAGACCATCATTGAAAAATAGACCGTAAACTCAAAATCAGGAAAACGTGAGCTGATAACTCAGAGGAGGGACGTTTTCCCATAGACTTCAATTCGATTGTCTTTTCATCCAGTGGAATGGAGGGAATGGAAACTAATAAATAAGAACAGTTTGTGTTTACATAACATAAACATGAAATGTCCTAAAGAGGCCACCGTACAGCAGCTGAGTTCTCTCTTGATTGTTCATTTGAATTTGTGCGGCTCCGGCCTGATGACCCTGACGCTGTGTCCTCAGAGCGGGAGAAGACGCCATGTGAGCGTCAGAGGGAGAGCGCCCAGACCTCGGCCTCCTCCGGCTTCTTCTCCTTTTTCCGTCCTCGGCCGGCGGTCGGTCAGTTCGTCCCCCAGTGCGACGAACACGGCGCCTTCGAGCCGACGCAGTGCCACGCCAGCATCGGACAGTGCTGGTGCGTGGACGCCAACGGTCAGGAGGTCCCCAACACCAGAACCAGCCCGGGCAACACGCCGCTGTGTGAGTCCGCTCAGTCCTCGACCAACAAGGTGAAGCCGACCAAACTGTTACTAACCAATCACTGTGCTCCCATTCAGGTATCAACCAGGCGGTGACTCCGCCTCCGGTGGGCCCGACGCCGCGGCCCGACGTTCGGCCCATCGCTCCGGGAACACACCTGCTGTTTGCTCAGAGCGGGAAAATCGAGCAGGTTCCTCTGGATGGATACAACATAAAGAAGGAGGCCAAACCGCTGCTGCACGTCCCGGTGAGGCTTCAACAGGGTTCATCCTCTGGGGAACATGAACGTCAGACAATTCATCCAAACACACAAAGTGCTACGCTGTTAGCTACTACAAACAAAGAAATGAATAAAAACAGGTTATTTTCTAGGCTAGCTTGTGCTAAGCTAGGCTAAATGAGGCTACCTTTTACAGCTCTGCTCGCTAACGCTCCATTTTCAGAGCTCGGCTCAGTTTCCTGACGGAGCAGCAGAGAAATATTTTATATTAAAATGTTTAGAACAATAAGAAGCCAGCAGGTCATCACTGCTGGAACATTTCCTGAATGTATAAATTTCAAATTAAAGTGACAGCCATGAGACAAATGGAGCTCGTTCCTTCTTTGGTCTGTAAAGATCTCGAGGAACGTGAAGAGTCACGGAGTTCATCACGGTCGAAGTCACTTCAGACAGTCGTCCGTTTGTTCTGCAGCAGATTCGTCTTTATGTCTCTTTCATGAAGTCCGTCGCTTCGGACAAAAAGACTCTTTCAAAGTGTCTCCAGATGAATGAGACCGTCTGTCTCCGCCTTGTGTTCCCTCTCAGGACCGCGTGGTGATCGCCATGGCCTACGACTGCGTGGAGAAGACGGTGTACTGGACCGACATCACGGGGCCGTCCATCAGCAGGGCCAGTCTGAGCGGAGGAGACGTCGTCCCCGTCGTCACCGAAGGTACAACAGGAGGTCACACTGGACCGCAATGAAGACACAAACTGTCTGATGATTCTAAGTCCAGTCCAGTCTGAGCTCGGTTCCTCCGGTTCCTCTGGTTCCTCTGGGGGGGGGGGGACTTCCTGTGAACGAGCTTCATCTGACACATGAAACCGTCAGCAGATCTTCAATGGAAGATAACAATCAAATATATTTTTAAAATGAAAATGAAATGAAACGCAGAAGGACTGACCTGCAGGTGGCGCCACATCTCTCTTCCTCCTTCAGAGCTGCAGAGTCCTGAAGGTCTCGCCGTTGATCACGTGTCCCGTCTCCTCTTCTGGACCGACTCCATGCGGGACACCGTGGAGGTCTCCCGGCTGGACGGCAGCCAGCGCCGCGTCCTCTTTGACACCGACTTGGTCAACCCTCGACCCATCGTCACCGACGCAGCGTACGGGTGAGCGCCGATCAGCTGACCGAGTTCTTCGTCGGTGGTTGAACGTCTGTTGAACTGCAGCAGATTAACTGTGACTGGTTTCAGGCGGCTGTACTGGGCAGACTGGGACAGAGACGGGCCGAAGATTGAGATGTCCAACATGGACGGGACGGACCGAGCGGTCCTGGTCAAAGATGACCTGGGGCTCCCCAACGGTCTGACCTTTGACCCTGAAAGCCAGCAGCTGTGTTGGGCCGACGCAGGTCAGAAAAATGACGAACAGCAGCTTCAGATTCTGTCCCTCTGAGTCCTTGATAGTTTCCTTCCTGTCGTTTTCTGCAGGAACTCGAAAGGTCGAGTGTTTGGATCCTCACCGGCGGCTGAGGAGGCCGATCGTTGAAGGGATCCAGTATCCGTTCGCTCTGGTCTCCTTTGGAAGGACGCTCTACTACACCGACTGGAGGAGGTAAAGGCTGAAGGAGGGAGAGGAAGCTTCCCTCCAAACTGTCATCAGGCGGGTCAGAGACAGTCTGATCGCTCCTCCTGAATCTTAGAAAAATGTTTATATTTATGACTCTGAAGGTTTCATCAGTCTGGAGAGAATCTGAATCATTAGTAAGATTTATTAACTGCGTTTGACTGAATCCGTCCAATCAGGTCGGTCGGTGCTGTAAATCAGACGTCTGATTGGTCCGCTGAGCGTCTGTGGTTTCTTTGACAGGGAGGCCGTCGTCACCGTGGACCGGCGCTCCGAGACGGAGACGGATGAGTTCCTGCCACAGAAACGCTCCCGGCTGTACGGCATCACCACGACGACCACGCAGTGTCCGCAAGGTACGACTCATTTCAGTCCGTCCAATCAGACGACGAGGTGATTTAGGAAAGGAGTCAAGGGAATGAGGAAGGAGACAGACGTGTTCTGCATTTTAGAAGACGTTTTTATTTGTTCTGGATCTGAGTGAAAGAAGTGACAGTAGAAAAGAGCGGGAGGGGCGGAGTTAAATGGTTCAGGGCGTGTCCTCGTGTCTCCTGGTGATGTAACGGTGAAGCTTCGATGGCAGGATGTGAGCTGCAGTTTGTAGTTCAGGGCGTGATGAGCTGTCGGAGCTCCGGCCGAACACAGATGTGCTCGCTCCGCCTGGTGATGTGGAGGATATAAGCGTGGGAACTCCGGGACTCTGTGAAACCAGCTGTGGACTCACATCTGGCTCAGAGCCCTGAATCCTTCGTGTGACGCCCCCTGCTGGTTCACTTCATATATTCTTTATGTTGCTGGAAGTTAATCTGTGAATCCTTCATCAGGTCACAGGAAGATTTTAATCTTCTACATTATCAATCAGTGCAGAGAATAATTATTTATATGTTAATAAACAATTAATTTACATACATATTTAACGTATTTAGCATGTTTGATAACAGATAGGATCAGAACTTGAATCAGGAAAAACAAGTCGATTGTTCTGAGGATGAATCGATCACTTTGAAAACACCAAATCGTCTGTAATTGAATTATTGATTTATGTTTTTAATAGAAACTTTATCTATTCTCCTACATAAACTCCAACAGTTGGTGGATCAGTGAACTTGGTATTCATGATTTCCCATCATCCTCTGCTCTTCCCCGTCAGTTTATAACTACTGCTCCAACAATGGAGGCTGTTCTCACCTGTGCCTGCCGCGGCTCGGCGGCTTCACCTGCCGCTGCCCGGACGCCGCCGCCGCCGCCGGCCAATGTGTGGAGAGGAACCTGTGAGAAAAAAAAGAGCCAACATTTAGGTGTTTTCTACTCTTCTTACTTGAATTGATGGTTCTTAAAATGGTTTTGACGCCTGACTTCTTCCTGTTTCGGTTTTTTGTCTTTTTGTGCTTCATCTGTTTGTCCACTTTCATTCCAAAGTGACAAAAAGCGACTAAATCGGACACAAAAACAGGAATTTCAGGTGAAACAGGTGACTGAAATAAACTTTGACGATGATGATTTGAAAGGTACCAAATGATGAACTTCTTGCTTACAGAATATTTCATGTAAAACTCTGATTGATTTCCTGAAGATGTTTAATCAGATATAATTCTAATGATGTTAAATGTTGGAACTGAAACTCAGACAATCAGCAGAAGATCTGATGTTCTGCACGACTTCGCTGCCGTTTACTGACAGAAAAATATTTTTCTTCTTCGAGATAAAACTACAAGAAATGAAGCTGAACTTTTTCTTTATCAGTCCAAAAATATTCTGTACTTTGAATCATATATGATAAAATTAGAGTAGTAGATTTTGTATTAATATTTTTTCTTCCTTAAAACTTTCGTGTACGTTCGACGTTTTGGAAGCAGCTCTGCAGTCGGACTTCTCTGAGGGCTCAAAACATTTTTTATATTTACGACATTTATTCTGTTAAAACTCGATGTATTTTTCTACGAACTTGTAAATAATGACATGACTTTTTTAAACTGGTGCTGATATTAACCTGAGATCTACCTGATGATGACGACGACATCTGTGCAGGTTGTGTCTGGAGTCGATGTGTGTGTCTGTTGTGTTGTCGCTCTGGTACCTGGCCGTGTCATAGAAACATCGTTTTATATGACAGAACTTGATCAGATGCAAGTTGAAGTTTTTATGAGAAATGTAAATAAAAATACATCGTTTGAAACTCCAGTATGGAAGTCTAACACTGCTGCTGAACTCTTGAGTTTCACAGCTACAGATTTCAGTGCTGGATTGTTTAACAAGTTTTGGCAACAACAACCTGAAAAACTGATAATTGATTCATAATTCTAATGTTGAAATATTTGCTGGTTGTATCTTCATTCATTCTGTATAAACAGTGAAATCATCTAAAGGTGATTTAACGACAGCAGGTTGGTTTCATGTCGGCTTCAGAAACTGAGGTTTGTTTTTTTGTTGTTTTTGTTAAACCCATCACACAACAACAAACTTTATGAATTAGTGGTGGACGAATTAAATGTTGTGTTAATCCTTCTTTCATGGACTCCAGGGGCTGTAAACAACTCCACCTGTGCGGTTTGTTGTTGTTGTGTTGTGCAGTCTTGCTCACTGGTGTGTCTTTGTGTGCATCATGTTTGCCCATCAGAGGGAACATTAAACCCTTTAAATCAAACAGTCTGCTGCGTTTCTAGTCCTGGTTCTGATCCACGAGTCCACTGGAGGAGGTTTTGGTGGACGAGCCGGTTCTGATAGACGTCAGACATTATTGATTATTTATTGTTGTTATTGTTTTTATACATTGACAGTCAAAACAAAGTCAAAGGTCACAAATAAAGCCTGTTTGTCGGTGACAATTTAGATCTGAGAGTCCGCTGAGTGAACCAGATCCAGATCCAGAGACTCCAACTCCCAGTGTGAGTCTGCGATGAGACCAGGTCAGACCAGGTGAGAGATCCGACCACAAGTGGACAGCTGTAAGTTCTGAATTTTACATTCAGAGAGTCCTGGACCACATCGAAGGGCCGCCTCTGAGGTTTATGGTTCAGGTCTGGATGAGGTCTGAGTGGATGCAGATACAGAGCGCTGAGGTGCAGAAGGGCCCGATCCCTGCTTCTACAAAAGCCTTTTATTGTGTGCCAAATGTGCGCTTTTGTTCTTGTTGTGTTTTTGTATTTTCTTGTTGATGATGGACATTAAATGGAGACGGTGCTGTGAAAATGTATTTCCCCAAGGGGACAATAAAGTCAAAGTGTCCAACAGGGACTCTGCTGGATCCATCCAACACACCCCGGTCTGGGTCAGGACCAGCGGACCAGAACCTGGTCTCCGTCCTCTATGGAGTAAAACTGGAGCGTCTTCAGGTCACCGTCGATCTCGAACTCTGTTCCCACCATCTGGAAAGAAAGCAGCAGGACTGAGGTCTGATCTGGATCATCAACAGGGACCAGACTGATCAAAAGTTCTCATCTCCACCACTAGATGTTGCTGTAGACCAGCAGGACCAGGAGAACGAATCCTCCACTAAAGAAGATCAACTAAATGAAGAGACAACCACTATCTCAACCCCTTAGCCTGTTAGCATGTTAGCACTGTACTGACAGTTAGCCAGCTAGCTGTAATGTTGGTAACAGGAAGGAGGCTAACATGATGTAGCATCAAGTTAGCCACACACCAAGGAAATAAAACCAGGTCCGAGTCCAGGTGGACCTTCTAGCAGCTTGGAGGGTTCTCCACACCAGTGAAGACCAGGACTGGGTCCAGAGTCTGGGACTGATCCACTGGGACCAGAAGGACCAAAGATGGAGGTGAAGACCAGCGGGACTAACATGCTAACATGCTAACATCCTTCCTGTTGTGTAAACCCTGGTCCTGGTCCTGGTCCTGGAGTCTGAGGGGCAGGTGCTACCTTGAGGCTGGTGTAGCTGAGCTTCAGCTCTGCTGCAGGGACCTTCAGCAGCCTGTAGAGGAGTCCCTTCACCTTCTGGACCGTCATGGAGGCTGCAGGACAGAAGGACACGTTTCACTCACCGTCCGTCATCATCAAGTCACCTTCAGCACGTCCTACCTGGAAGCTTCTTCTGGATCGGCTTCCGATCGGCGGCGTCCGGACACACGAATGTGATCTCTGCGGAGGACAGACCAGGATCAGGATCAGGACAGGTAACATGGAGCCAATCAGAGAGCAGACTGCAGACTGCAGAAAGACATGGACTCACTCAGCAGCTGATTTTTCAGAGCGAACGGCTCTGGCTTCTTCAGCTCTCCTTCCTCTGGAGCTCCATACTCTGAGAAGAAGATCAGGAAGACCACTCAGTCAGTTAAAGGGAGTTATAGAACAGGAAAAATCTGGATGTGGATCTGAGCCTGTCGGACGGACTGAGGACCCTCTGAGACTCGGACCTGATAGGACACACGGACCTGGACCTGAAGGCTAGCTGGAACTGGAGCTACTCAGGTGACAAGTCCTTCTGGAGGTCAAGCAGACCCTGGATTCTGGTCTGGACCATGAACCTGGTCCAGAGCCGTGGACTTACTGTCAATGAGAGTCTGGTAACGAGGGTGTTGATAGATGAAATGAGTGCTGGGCTGACTCCGCCCCCCTGCCTTCAGCCACTCCTCTCCAAACATCTTGATATAGTCCAGCTCCGCCCCCTTCCTGTCATCTCGGTGTATCTGATGGAAACCATGGCAACAGGTCAGCTGCAGCAAACACAGATACAAACACACAAACACACAGACACACACTCACCTGGGAGCCGTTGAGGAGGACCAGCTGACCCAGTTTGGCGATCAGGATCTGATTGGCTGTTTTGGGGTTTCTGTCGCTGCTCACCAGTCGATTCCCGCGACAAGAGAGCTGAACCAAACCGGGAAGTTTGGCTAGTTCATCCACCACAGACCACTGAGAGAGGGAGGAGACAGCCAATCAGAGGGCAGGATCTGCTCCTGTCCTCTGATTGGCTGACTCGATGAGTACACTCACCTCAGAGATGTTGTTATCATCCAGATTGAGTTTCTTCAGTGAAGGAAACATGGAGGTTTGAGATCCTGCAAAGAGTTTAAACCTGATAAGTTAAAGTTCTCTTGTGCTTCAATCGCAGCTGAAGACCTGAGTACTTATTATGATTAACATTATTATTATTAATATCCAGTCGATGGACATGTGACTTTACCAGGAGCAGCGTCATCAAAGCGAATCACAGACAGTCCAACGCTGGACAAATTCAGTTGCTCCAGTCTGGAACCAAAAACAGTAAACACATTTAAACGTCCATGAAAAGGACCAAGTGTTGGACTTCAGTCTGTCTGCTGGATTCACGGCTGTAAAGCACAAATATGAAACAAAGTTTCATCAAAATAAAAGCCTCCAGTTTTCACCCAGGACTTTTACTGTGAAACAGCATCAAGTGAAAATGTATTTCTTGTTAAAAGTGGATTTGAAATTTTTTTACGTGAAAACTTAATAAAAATGTTGGTTGAATAGCAGAAGCTTCATCGAACCATCGGTTGTTTTGGGTTTACCTCGGCAGACCAGATAAACTGAGCACGCTGTCCTGGACTACAGGATTACGGGACAGACTGAGACTCTTCACCGACTGCAGAACTCCGTCTGGCCTTTAAAGGGTCAAACACATCAAAGATACTGGACTCAGACTCAGGATCAGGATCACAACACAGAGGATTCAAACAAACCAATTGGGGCAGACAGCAGTTACCTCTGCAGCTCTGAGATGTTGTTCTCCTCCACACACAGATCCTCCAGCTGTGGCCACATGGGGGCGCACTCCAGGATCTGACCAGAGACCATCAGAGACCGGCAGAGACCAGCAGAGACCATCAGAGACCATCAGAGACCGGCAGAGACCATCAGAGACCGGCAGAGACCGGCACAGGATGAGTAACAGTGAGAAACATCAGTGCATACAGATAAATACAGCTACTAAATAAACAAACAAATACACATAAAATTGTTGGATTCTTTATATTGGCTTGGGCTTATTTAACTATAATCAAACAATTAATAAAAAAAGAAATCAAGGAAATTAATAACGAGGGAATGTAAATATTAGTATATTTCTATTGTATGATGATGTGTGTCTATGTAAACACAGAATTATTGAAAATCAAACATATAAAACTGTTAATAAATCTATATTAGAAATTCTTGTAAGCTGTTGTGTACCTGTGGCCAGGTGAGGTCACAGCTGTTCAGAGCGAGGACTTTGAGGCTGCAGAACGCCTGACAGAGAGCCGAGGGGTCAGAGGTCAAACACAGTCTGTTGTGGCTGAAAAAAAACAAAACAAAACTGGATGAGATAAACACATAACACTCACTCACACATGTACTCACACAGATGACTGTGTACCTGAGCTGCAGCCCCTCCAGTCTGTCCAGCTGCCTGGTGATGGCGGCCACGTCCTCCCAGCGCGTCAGGAGCGTCCCACTGAGGTCCAACCACTTCACATCTGATCGCTGCTGTTAAGGCGTCAACAAGCACAATCCGACTGGGCAAACGGTTTCCCATGATTCTGCTGATCCGATCGGGACTCTGATTGTGTAATAATAAATGCGAACTGATGGGTTCGTGTTTTTATTGACTGAATGTGAAGAGTCAAACAAGCGAACCAAAGTGACTCGACCATCACAGGACCCAAAATAATAAGTCATTTTACTCCGATTCCCTTCTTTTCATCAGTCAGGGACACAACTGGAGCAGGATCCTCTGAAACAGGATCAACCTGCAGGTAGTGAAGCTCAGGATCATGAAACACCACCGTTTGCTGTTAGGATACTGGGCGTTGTTTTCCTGATTTCTCCGTCGTCTCCGGGGCCGCTGACCTCACAGCGGCTCAGTAACACCGATGGAAGACTGTCAAAACTAGAGAAGCAAAAGAAAAAGAAAAAAAACACGGGCAGTGAAATGAAGTGAGTGAGCGCTGACGGATCACAGCACACGTTCTCTCCTCCTAAAAACACCGGACCTGCGTTCCTTAATGCTGGGCCACTGCATCTTTCTGTTGGCGAACGAGATCTCCTCGCTCAGCACCTTCTCCACTTCGATCTCGTAAACCTGTCGCAGCGCGGTCAGGTAGTCCACGCCGAAGGTCACCTTCGCTGGACGCACAAAGGAGCCTCCTTTAGGGTGTCTGAGGGAGAAGTTTTATTATCGTTGATACTAAATCTATCAAATGTATTTTTTAAACTCAGATATTGTGACAGTTGATGTGAAATGAAACTGTTTTCCTTCTTCAGGGCTGCTGAGACTCACCTGCATGTAAAATACTGGACTCCTTCGTGGCTGCCGTCGTGTTTGCCTCTGTCTGGGTTGTCCCACTCCACGCCGACCCACAGACCTCGACGCACAACAGACTGTCAGCATGTTGGATTATGACATTTATTTCCAAAGTTCCGGCACGTTTTTCACAACTTTTAATTCGATAAATATTAAAAAGGTTATTCTTTGATTCCAAACTGTTCAACAACTTGACACATAATGATTTTCTTAAAACGAGCTTTAAAGGCGATTTTGATCTGGACTTCAGGCCAAACTCCATTTTAGAAGGTTTTTGCTGACAGACTCTAAGTGTGTCTGAAGATCCGGACAGAGTGATGAGACAGTAAATGGCCGACAGTCCGGTTCTGACCTGCTGTGGGTGGGACCAGACCCACGTACCGCACCGTGGCCCGCTCCCCGCCGCAGGACACCCGCCTGCCGACAGCATCCTCCGGCAGCTCCAGCTCCGTGTGGTCGGCCGCCATGAAGGAAACCTGCTGGGAGAAAACAGACAGACAGGTGAGAGACGGAGAGAGAGACAGAGGGAGAGAGAGAGAGACAGACAGACAGGTGAGAGAGAGAGAGAGAGACAGACAGGTGAGAGAGGGAGAGAGAGACAGACAGACAGGTGAGAGAGAGAGAGAGACAGACAGACAGGTGAGAGAGGGAGAGAGAGACAGACAGGTGAGAGAGGGAGAGAGAGACAGACAGACAGGTGAGAGAGGGAGAGAGAGACAGACAGGTGAGAGAGGGAGAGAGAGACAGACAGACAGACAGGTGAGAGAGGGAGAGAGAGAGAGACAGACAGACAGGTGAGAGAGAGAGAGAGAGAGACAGACAGGTGAGAGAGGGAGAGAGAGACAGACAGACAGGTGAGAGAGGGAGAGAGAGACAGAGGGAGAGAGAGAGAGAGAGAGAGAGACAGACAGGAGAGAGGGAGAGAGAGACAGGTGAGAGAGGGAGAGAGAGACAGAAGGAGAGAGAGAGAGACAGACAGAGAGAGAGAGACAGACAGACAGGTGAGAGAGAGAGAGAGACAGACAGGTGAGAGAGGGAGAGAGAGACAGACAGACAGGTGAGAGAGGGAGAGAGAGACAGAGGGAGAGAGAGAGAGAGAGAGAGAGACAGACAGGAGAGAGGGAGAGAGAGAGAGAGGGAGAGAGAGACAGAGGGAGAGAGAGAGACAGACAGGTGAGAGAGAGAGAGAGAGAGACAGACAGGTGAGAGAGGGAGAGAGACAGACAGACAGGTGAGAGAGGGAGAGAGAGAGAGACAGACAGGTTAGAGAGGGAGAGAGAGACAGACAGACAGGTGAGAGAGGGAGAGACAGACAGACAGGTGAGAGAGAGAGACAGAGAGACAGACAGGTGAGAGACAGAGAGAGAGTGAGGGAGAGAGAGAGAGAGACAGACAGGTGAGAGACAGACAGAGAGAGAGAGAGAGAGAGAGAGAAAGACAGACAGACTGTTGAGAGAGACAGAAAGAAAGACATACAGACAGACAGGCAGACAGACGGTCCACGGAGACCGATTGGTGGTTAAAACCAAACTAAACGATCATTTCAGACTTTATTAGAAATGACGTCAGCGGAATTCATTCTTCTTCTGACCGACATGTTACAGAAAGCTGATAATAAGATCAGAGAGTCTTTATTGACATTATACAGAGTCTGTACAACGAAACACTTAACAAACAGCACACAGAGAGAAAAGAGCACCTGGTGCTTAAAGACCATGATAAATACATTATCTATTATATTAATCACAAAAAGCTTAAAGCGTACCTGTAACGTTAAAAGTCTGGTTTTTGAGGAGTGGTAGCTGCTAGCTGTTAGCTGCTGAGCTAACACCAAAACATTACAGTACTGGGCGGAAGTGACGCTTTTCAACGCTGCGCTCTCTTCCGGTGGGACCTTTTCTCATTAGACAGATTTTTTTTGAAATCATTCCAATTAAATATACAATCTCTTATTTCTTTTATGACGTTAAAATATCGTCAGCTTCCTTAAGTCTGAAGCTCCACTAATTTAAAGAATAATCAGGGGAACCTTTGGTGCCTGTGACTGTGTTTCCTGTAGGAACCAATTTTCTGCGGCACATGAGTGAGCCGCTGCAGAAAACGTGTGAACGCGCTGAAACTGGTTTTCTGTTTTTCCGGTTGAATTCGAATAAATTCGTGTAAATGCTGAATTTCAGCTAGAATATTGTTTATTTCCGATAAACAGAACAAACAGGAAGTGAGACAGCCGAAGAAACGATGAAGAAGAAACCGGACGGCAGGTTTGTTTACACATTTTAATGCTCATCTTCAGGCCAGTGAGGTAAATCATGTACGTCATATCACATATTTTTCATGTTAAACACTAAAGTTGGAGATCATAAAGCTGCAGAGATTAATATAAATATTATAACTGTTATAAATACTCATAAAATAACTAGTAAATACATCTTGCAGCCTTTGGATGGAATTGATTGTTAAAAAGACATCATCAGTCTGTCCGTCTCCAGTTCGTTGTTCTCTGAATCAACCGACAGTGTTCTGATTGTGTTGTTGTTAAGTGGCATTGAGCTAAAATTGGAGATAAATCTCTGGCCTGACTTCAGCAGTTTTACAGTTCGCTAAATACTGAATCCTGATAGCAGCTGGTCTCCTGCACCTTCCTCATGAGTGTGTTTGTCCTCAGCGGAGCATCTTCATCATCATCATCATCAGAGCAACAGTCAGCTGACTACGTGGTCGGTCAGGTGTCAGGAAGTTTGTTCCAGAAGAAGTCTGCAGCCTCTGAGTCGCTGTCGGCTTTATTCAGCACCGCTGCTCCAGCTGCATCACATCTGTTTCAGCCCGCACCCAAGGTCAGACACACACACACACACTGTCTTCCTGTGGGAGATGTTCACTGTTGGGTTGAACGTTTTGTGCGTTGTTGGCTGTTGCAGCCTGTTCAGAGGAGCACAGAGGAAAAGCAGCAGCAGCCGCAGAATGAAACTCCAGAGGTCAAAGGTCAACCCAGCCAGAAGAAGAGGGCGCCAAAGCAGAAATCAGCAGCTGACCAGAAGCTGGAGAACAGGTGAGACGCTCAGAGCTTCAGGATCTTCATTTTTCCTTTTCTCACTATCATAGTTTTTGTTCCTTTTTGTTCTCCTTTTATAAAAATTTGTTCTTCGCTTCCTGTTTTCAGGGAGAGCAGTCTGCAGACGGCTGACGACGACGAGCAGGAGATCTCTATGAAGAGCAAGAAGAAAAGGAAGGTGCCGGAGTTGGGCGTGGAGAATGAGGCAGAGCGTTGGGTGATGAAGAGGCAGCGGCTGAAGGCCAGCAGAGAGGAGGAGGCCATCAAGGCAAAGAGAACGGTGTTCGTCGGTAACCTGCCCGTTGGCTGCACCAAGAAGGTAACTTTTTTTCCTTTTGGATCAGCGAGCAGCTGTGAAGGGAAGCCGTCGTTCAGTCGAACTTGTTTCCTCTGTTCCGGGTGTCTTTCTCTCTCTCTTCCATTTTTTCCATAACAGAAATGTTTTTTTTGTTTTTTTTACGTAATTATTTAGTTCTCCATTTACATGTGTACATATTTTGGCACTTACAGATTCAGATTGTTGTTTCAAAAGTGAGAGGATTGTGGACTTGATTGATACAGAAACAGAGTTCTGTTACAGCCAAACATCCTCGATGAGGTTTGAGATTGAGCAAAGAAAGACCTGACGGTGTTTTCTGTCCTTCAGACTCTGCGGAGCCTCTTCAGGGATAAAGGAGCCATCGAGTCCATTCGGTTCCGTTCTGTGGTAAAGAAAACAAAACACACACAAACTTCCAGAAAACAGTTCAGTCCTGAACTGGTTCAATTCATCTGACACATTAAAACACACTGAGGAAATAACAGTTTGTTACTGTGAAGGTCTGATGTCATTCTGGATGAAGTCCAGAGTTCAGGACCAAATTGGTTTTCAATGAATAAAAGAACAGGAGCCACACCAGTGAATGTATTTAAACAGAAAAACAACAGGACACGAGGTTTTAAATCATTTCTGCTGCTTTCAGTAAATGTACTGAACTATTTAATAATGTTTTATCGTTTCCTGTAGAAACAGAGAAATGTTGGTTCAGCACCGTTAAAGTTTTTGTCAAACCTTCGTGCAGTCACACAGAAACAAATTTCTCAGGTTAAAGCAGAACTACGACATTTTGGCTGATATTTCTTTTACTGCCTGAAGAAAATGATCGTCGTGATTCACTGATTGAGATGCAGCTTTGACCTTTGACCTCTTGTAGACGATTGCCAGGTCGTCTCTAACGATGCCGCTCTGTTGGTTTCCTGCAGGTCAGAGAAGATCAATCCATGTCGCGGAAAGTTGCAGCGATCAAGTACGTTCGTGAGCTCCATCAACAGACTCACTGCTTCAAAAACACTTTTCATTTCTGGTTTTTTATTATTTAGAAATCTGCTGCGTAAATGTTCAACATCAGCCACAACAAACACAGCTGAGATGATCAGATCATTGATTAGTTGGTTGGTTGGGATAATTGAAAGATAATTTTCTCTTGAATCACCATTAACTGAAACTTGGTTAAACAAAACTTGACTTAGACAAAGGCTCAGGGAACTTAAGTTTTTTTTCTGTATCATTTCAGACTAAAATGAAAAAAGCTTTAGACTGATTTTTCATCAGCTTCCTGCCAACGAACACTGAAAATCAGCTGCACTACTGAACTCATTTTCTTTATTTTGCTTCATAGACGTAAAATTCATCCCAAGAAGCAGAGCATCAACGCCTACGTGGTGTTTAAAGACGAGGAGGGAGTGGCCAACGCGTTGGAAAAGTCAGACCTTCACCGGAAACCTGAATAAACATGCTGCGGCTTGTGGCTAACAACTAAAGTGTCTGCTCTGCTCTGACAGGAACGGCGTGGAGATAGAGAAGGACTTCCACATCCGAGTGGACCGCGTGACGGACGGCGCTGCAGTAAGTGTGCAGCCGTCAGCGCCCCCCTTTTCAGTTTAAAACCGGTTTGATGCTGAACCTGTCGTCCATCTTGTGTTGCAGCATGATCACAAACGCTCGGTCTTCGTGGGGAATCTGTCCTTCGGTGAGTTTTGTGCTCTTGCAGTCGGCTTCACGCAGTCCCACGGTCTCTGACTCTCTCTGTGTTTGTAGAGATCAACGAGCTGGCGTTTCGGCGGCATTTTGAAGAGTGTGGCGCGGTGGAGGCGGTGAGGCTGGTCCGAGACCAGAACTCTGGACTGGGGAAAGGATTCGGCTACGTCCTGTTTGAGGTACGAGGACTTGGAACTCTTACTTTAATCAATACACAATAAAATGGATGTCAGAAAGCTTGATGTTTCTACACCACCGTGTTTTTCACTGGATCAGAAATGAAACAATCATCAGTTTATGCGACACTCAGTGATTTAAATTAGAAGATAAATCAGGTCCTGAAGGACTGACTGATTCGTTGTGACATCACAAAGTCCCAGAAGTCCTGACGGCTGGTTTTAAGGTTCAGTTTCTGAATCCAGACTGTGAGGGTTTCTCTGAGGACTGAGACCTTTGAGACTTTAACTGGATTAATGTAGAACCTGGACCTGATTTAGAATCAGAGATCAGATAGAGGCCTACCTTTAGACCATCTAAAGGTCTTCTTTAATATTTGGTTGAACAAAGTAGTGTTACTTTCTAAACACACATTGTGTGTTGGATGTTTGTCGTCATTAGCAGCGTCAGTGTATTTCAGTGTGATGTCACCTGTTTGTTCGCTGCAGAGCGCCGACTCCGTCCAGCTGGCGTTGGAACTGAACGGCTCCAAGCTGGAGGGCCGGTCCATCCGAGTGAAGAGATCAGAGAAGAAAAAGAGTAAAACTAACAAAGGGAGGACCGACAGAGTCCCGGCCAGGGGCCCCGTGAAGGGTCCAGGGCAGGAAAGGAGGACCGGCCAAGGAGGCTTCAAGTCTCAGAAGAAATTCACCGGAAACCAGCAAAGCTCCACTAAAGGCTCCTCCTCCTTCAAAGGAGAGATGGTGGATCCAAACAAAAAGACTAAAAAGAATAGACCGAAGAAGAAACTGAAGCCGAACAAGAGTCTTCACATCTGACACCTGAAGAAGAAGAACTCAACATCTAAATAAGAAAAGTCGGATCCAGGTTCTGCTCCATCCAGACTTAAAGGTCCATATTTTACCATCTCCAGTCTGGAGGGGCCAATGGACCTTTTTTACGTTCCAGGCACCCCAGCTGGGTTTTCCATTCAGTTACTTTCTTTCAGTCGAAGATGCTTGTCCAGTAAATGTTGTAATTTTCTGCTACAGCAGGTGAATTTAATAAAGCAGCGATTAATAAGATTTACACTTCTATAAAAACAAAAAAGAGAACTATTTTTACTTTGTTGTATGTTTGTTGCATTAGACTAAACTGCTGTTGATGTTTTGTTGAAAACATTTTCTGGTAAATCAGATTTCCTCTGAGCTGAACTGAGTCTCGCTCCAAAGAAGATACCAAACACAAGACGACCTGATAGGTTGTTTTTTATTTATTATTCTTTTCCTAAAGAGGCTCATCCTCTTTAACATGAACAAAACATTTTGCCACTTTTTAAAAAGTGTTTAGGTCTAAACTGAAAGGAAAGATGACAGAACAAACAATAAATACTTGGTGAAGTATCCCAGCAGAGAAGATGATCGTTTCTGGAACTTTCTATCGCTGATGTTTGATGATGGAGACGGCCGGATCGCACTCCGACAGCATGAGCCTGATATGCTGCAGTCAGGACAAACCCAGTCAGGTCATCAGGACTATCTGTAGCTCGTGTTGGCGGCAGGGGGAGGAGCTTGCTTGTATTTCAGTGCGATGTTCTAATACCCCAAAACGGGTACTTCAAAAAAACTAAACAAAACACGACTCATGAATTAACCAGGAATAAAAACCTAATTCCTTTGGGATGCCTTGGAGAGAGGTGACAGACGCCGGCCGGAGCGATGGAGGCAGAGGCGTTGGCAGGTTGTGGTGGAAGGTCCATTGAGGAAGAGGAGGATGGGTAGAGAAGGGCGGAGGGGCGGGGCTTGCTCCGTCTCAGTCCTCCTATTCTATATCGTCCTCGCTCAGACTCTGTGCGCTCACAATACGCTGCAAGAAAACAAAACATCCAAAACGTCAGTGGATCAGCAAAGACCGGGTGAGGGAGGAGAAAAGGCAACTGAGCTGGAGAGGTGGAGAGAAACTCAAAAAGGTTTAGAGACCATGTGACTAATAGTGGACCTGTAAGGAGCTTCAGAGGGAGGGGACCTGGTTCTCCCCCGACCTTTCAGGGAGGTGGCAATACTGACTGACTAATACTGGACCAGTCAGGAAGGTCTGAATACGGTCTGCTGGCCCTGAGGATGGTCTGCTGAACCTGAGAACGGTCTGCTGGTCTGAGAACAGTCTGCTGGTCTGAGAACGGTCTGCTGAACCTGAGAACGGTCTGCTGTTTTTTTGGTGTGAGGGCAGTCTGCTGGTCTGCTGGTCTGAGAACAGTCTGCTGATCTGGTGTCTGAGAACGGTCTGGTGGTCTGAGAATGGTCTGCTGGTCTGAGAACGGTCTGGTGGTCTGAGAACGGTCTGCTGGTCTGAGAACGGTCTGCTGGTCTGAGAACGGTCTGCTGGTCTGAGAACAGTCTGCTGGTCTGAGAACGGTCTGCTGGTCTGAGAACAGTCTGCTGGTCTGGTGTCTGAGAACGGTCTGCTGACCCTGAGAACAGTCTGCTGACCCTGAGAACGGTCTGCTGACCCTGAGAACAGTCTGCTGACCCTGAGAACGGTCTGGTGGCCTGAGAACGGTCTGGTGGCCTGAGAACAGTCTGCTGTTTTTTTGGTCTGAGAACAGTCTGCTGGTCTGCTGGTCTGGCCTACCTGGCTGATGCTGGGCAGTTTAGTGAGCAGCATCTGGAAAACGGGTGGCGGCAAGGTCTGCTGCAGGACCTGCAGCAGCTGCTGAGGCTGACCACAAACGGCAATGGCGTTGGTCAGGTGGTCCACACCTTTCTCATAGTCTCCTGAAGACACAAAAAACAAACCCTTTAGAGCTACGGCCACCATCACAGTCACATGACTGACAGTGGGCGGGCTGTTACCCTGAGCCAGCAGCTCCTCCCCCAGCTGGATCTCCTCCAGGAAGAACTTCTGCACCGCTTCAGCATCCTTCAGGTCTGGAAGCTGCGGGACAATCAACAGGATGTAGATCTTAGACGTGTTTTTGGTCTAAACTGAACCTCTGAGACCAGATCCGGAAAATTAAACTGTGCTGCCGTACAGGACGAGAGTCCAGAACCGACGCTCATCGACAGGAAGTTACTGTCCGGCAACACTGAGAGCAAAGTAACACACATCTTAAAGAACACGACGTCAGGGTTAGTTTTTATATGAGATGTAGTTACTCAATCAAGCTAAACTTTATTAATAAAACATGATGTGAACAGAAGGTTTGTAGAAAAAAATACAATTAAACTCCTCATCAACAATAACATCACAAATTTTAGCTGTATTTTACAACTTAAATGAATAATCAGGGTGGAAACTCAATGAACCGTCAGACCGGCTCACCTTGGCCAGGCCGGCTCTCTCTTTGGCTGCTTTCTGCTTCCTCCTCCCTGAAACAGAGACAGAGACCACATGAGTCCAAACCGGAGCTTGTGTGATGTCCTGATATCAACCGACTACAGGACATCACACCTCTGTCACATTATACACACACACACACCCAAAAAACCTAAACAAACAAAACAACAACAAAAAAAAGGAAATCATCTCATTTTTGTTGGTTTTTGTACCAATGACTCCGCACAACGACGCAGCAAACATTTTATTTGGCCACTGACCAAATAATCTGTTTTCAAGTCCAACCCGCTGCAGCTGGACTAAATCTAAATACAACAACCAGACGACTGGCAGGTTGGACACGATGTCGAAGGGCTGAACTGTCTGAACTCCCAAAATAACACATTAACCTCCATGTTGGCAGGAAAGGGAGTCACTGTGTTGTTGTGTAACAGCAGTGTGTGTTTCTGGACAGGCTGTGACTGCTGAGTCTTTAACACACTTTGATTTCACCAAGATGAGCTGCTGAAGACCTATTTCAGATCTCTAAACATGACCGGGTGGTGCTGCTCATATTCAGTTCTTCAATTGTTTTAATTTGGATAAAAAGAAGAATAAACTACTGAAAACTTGATAGTTTAATATGAGTTTAAAATAAAATATATGATGACAGTCCATTAAGAGCACATTTCCTCCTTAAAATGAACATTTTAAATCCAGATTTTATGGAAGATCAGCTCAGTGAACAGAAGATGTTTTTAAGTTTGGTTTGAACTTCAGTCCTCTTCGGTTCTTTATGGTGATCTCTCACTGATTTAACAAACAAATCAACAACAGATGGCTCCGTCCACTCTGAGTCCGGTTCGGCTCCACATGGATTTGTTGGGTCCGTTTAAAGGACTCTAGACAGACCTTGATCCGGATCTGATCCGGAGCCGAATGAATTAAATCTGATTTGACTTTAGTCAGAAAAAGTAAAAATGCTGTTTCTTCCTCACACAACATGTGACCGTGTTGTTACCACAAACACAAGCAAGAGAGAGACCGGACCGGACCGGACGGACCTGGACCAAGGGAGACCAGACCGGACTGGACCGGACCAGACGGACCTGGACCAAGGGAGACCAGACCAGATGGACCTGGACCAAGGGAGACCGGACCGGACCGGACTGGACCAGACGGACCTGGACCAAGGGAGACCAGACCAGATGGACCTGGACCAAGGGAGACCGGAGAGACCGGACCGACAGAGACCGGGGAGACCAGACCGGACGGACGGACCTGGACCAAGGGAGACCGGACCGACCCGGACCGACAGAGACCGGGGAGACCAGACCGGACGGACGGACCTGGACCAAGGGAGACCGGACCAACCCGGACCGACCCTGACCGGACCGATCCGGACCCAGACCTGACCCGGTCAGTCCCGGACCCGGTCAGACCCGGACCCTCGGTGTCGGATGAAGGTGAGGAGGAGGAGGAGGTCAACACTCACGCTCTCTCAGCCGGTTCTTGAAGTCGGGGTCACTCCGCCTCTTCCGGTCGAAGTAGATGCAGTAACCGACCAACAAAGCTCCGCACACCCCCGCGGCGATGGCGCTGGTTTTCCCCCCCATCATTCCTGCCGGAAACCCGCTCGGTTCGTGGCAGATTTCACGAGAACGGATCCGTTTTTCCTCCGCCGGTCGGTGCGTGTCAGGAGGCTGCGGAGCGACGAGGGACAGGAAGGACCCTGAAGGACCCGCTGGGGGACCGGAGGGGGGCTGGCCGAGAGACCGCCTGACTGAAAATAAGAATTAAAAATGTGTACCTTTAATACCAATAACAACAACAACAACAATAATACATTTCATTTATAAAGCGCTTTTAACAGTGCTCAAACACACTTTACGGGGGAAAGCAATACAACAATGGAACAAAAACAGGATCAATACAAACCAAACAATAACGACAATCAGTGAAAAAATAATAATAATAAATCTTTTAAAAATATAGTTTAATGTGATAACAATTTTTGTCATTGTGTTTCCTTTTTGATTTCTGTGTGTTATTTATTTAGATATCCTACAGTTCCATCCATTTTTTATGGATTTTCTTTACATGTAGTATCTTTTTCTTGTTTGTTTTATGGATTATATTTTAATGTGGAGTCTCCATGTTTCCTCCGTCCAAAGACATCATGTTTGGGCTCATCGGTGACTCTAAACTGTCCGTAGGTCTGAGTGGTCGTTGGTCTCTGTCTGTCTCTGTGATGGACTGGACACCTGTCCAGGGTGACTCCGCCCCCTCACCCAGAGTGAGCCGGGATTGGCTCCAGCAGGATTCGGTCTCCACCAAGGCTGCCCTTTGTACCGGCTCTGTCTATAATTTCTATGTACAGCCAAGTGGCAGAGGGGGTCAGGCTTGGCCGACTTAGGATCCTGTCTCCGCTGGACCTCTAAGTCTGAGGCCATGGCCTTCAGCCAGAAAAGGGAGGAGTGTCTGCTTTAGGTAGGGGAGGATTTTTGACCTTCACCTCAGCTGGTCATGTGCGGTTGGTAGTGACCAAAAGCACAAGGTAGCAGATACAAGCAGCTGAAATGAACACAGGGTGGCAGGACCGAGCCTCAGAGATAAAGAGAGGAGCTCCGACATCTAGGAGAGTTACAGCTACTGCACATCAAGAGGGGCCAGATCAGGTGTGTCTGGGCTTCTCTGCTGAGACTGCTGCCCCACATCCCAAAACTGGACAAGCAGCTGAAAACAGAAAGGAACCGAACAGACTCTGTGTAGGAAGTGCAGCAAGAGGTGGAGCATCTTTAGAAACAGGAGACATTCAAACTCTCACAAGTGAAACTGAAAGTTAGTCTGAGCAACGGCAGCTGCAGTCAGCACCAATCTCGTTGTTTCTGGATGGAGAAGAAGCCACCAGACTGGATGAACATGCTCTCCACAGCTGCTCAGATACCCGTGAGTCCATCCGATCATCTCCAACAGAAGTCAGTCCACTCATGTCCAGATGTTTCTCTGTCAGAGAGACACAAAGTAAAACTCTCCCTGTCTGTGACATGTGAGGTCAGAAGACACTCACATTTATAACCAGGTCATTTACCGTCACGTTAGAGATTGTTCCATATTTAAGGTATAAATGTCGAACTTTATTTGGTTTTCTGAGTGATGGAGTGAAAATGCTGGATCCTGTTGCACTTATGAACTCCAGGTGGATTAACTTTTTTCATCATCGTTTCCACACTAATTTTCCATTCTGCTGTTTGTCCTCAGTGTGTAGAGATGCCTGCTGCCAGCAGCCGCAGATCTGAAGATCAGTTTCGGTGCTCCATCTGTCTGGATGTGTTCACTGATCCAGTCACCACATCATGTGGACACAACTTCTGTAAAAGCTGCATCAATCAGCACTGGGACGCCAGCGACCACGTTCAATGTCCCAAGTGTAAGAAGCTTTTCAATCACCGGCCCGAGCTTGACATCAACACCTTCGTCTCTGAGATGGCTGCTGAGTTCAGACGTGAAGCTCAAGAGAAATCCAGCAGCAGCCGCTCAGAGCAACAAGTTTCCAAACCAGGAGAAGTTTCCTGTGACGTCTGCACTGGAACCAAACTGAAGGCCCTGAAGTCCTGCCTGGTGTGTCTGACCTCCTACTGTGAGACTCACCTGGAGCCTCATCTGACGAGGACAGGCCTGAAGCTACATCAGCTGATCCCCCCTGTGGAGGACCTGGAGGACAGGATGTGTAAGAAGCACCACAAACCTCTGGAGCTCTTCTGTAAGACCGACCAGACGTGTGTCTGCATGTTCTGCTCCGTCTTAGACCACAAGAACCACGAGTTTGTTCCTCTAGAAGAAGAATATGAAGAACGGAAGGCAGAGCTGGAGAAGACGGAGGCTGAAATTCAGCTAATGATCCAGAAGAGACGACTGAAGGTTCAGGAGATCCAATACTCGGTCCACATGAGCAGAGAGGACGCAGACAGAGAGAAAGCAGAAGGTGTTGAGGTCTTCGCTGCTCTGAAGGAGTTCGTCGACAGAGTCCTGAAGCAGTTCATCAAGGAGATCGAAGACAAACAGGCTGAAGACGTCACCACAGAGCTGGAACAGGAAATCTCTGAGCTGATGATGAGGAGCACTGAGGTGGAGCGGCTCTCACTCTCTGAAGACCCCCTCCACCTTCTCCAGAGCGTCCCATCCCCCACAGCTGCTCCACCCACCAGACTGGACAGAGCTCAGAGTCTGTCCGTTATCATACGAGGGGTCTGTGGAGAGAGCTCTGTCTCAGCTGGAGGAGACGCTCACTGAACATAGGGAGAGGCTGCGGGTGAAGACCGAGCTGAAGAAGGTCCGGCCGTTTGCAGTAGATGTGACTCTGGATCCTGATACAGCACATCCTAACCTCATCCTGTCTGCTGATGGGAAACAAGTTCAATGTGGAGATGAGAGGAGGAAACTCCCGGACAACCCAGAGAGATTCTTCCCGTCAGTTATCGTCTTAGGGAAGCAGAGTTTCTCTTCAGGTAGATTTTACTTTGAGGTTCAGGTGAAAGAGAAGACTGACTGGACTTTAGGAGTGGTCCGAGAGTCGGTCAGCAGGAAGAAAAGCATCACAGCGAGTCCTCAGAACGGTTACTGGGCCGTATGGTTGAGAAATGGGAATGAGTATGAAGCTCTTGCTGGCCCCTCAGTCCGTCTCTCTCTGAAGTCCAGTCCTGAGAAGGTCGGGGTGTTTGTGGATTATGACCACGGTCTGGTCTCCTTTTATGACGTCGGTGCTGCAGCTCTCATCTACTCCTTCACCGGCTGCAGCTTCACCAAGGAGCTCCACCCATTACTCAGTCCTTCACAGCATTATGAAGGTATAAACTCTGCCCTTCTGATCATCCGTCCAGTTCCGTTGCCTCATCTTTTTTATGAAGCTTTACAAAGAAAGAATACTTTCACCGACAGATAATAAACTCTGCAGCTGTTGTAGATACAAGAGGAAGCAGAATGTTCAGTTCAATAAAGTTTAAAGTTTGAATTAGAGAAAACACCACGTCAGTCCACAGAAGACACAGTGAAGTACTCCAGACCTCCTCCAAAGTAAAAATGTGCTGCTATGGGTGAATTTCCTCGTGTCCTTGTCTTTATGATAATGTTCAGAGACGAGTCTGAACTGGAAGTACAGAACAGATCAACGTCTCACAGTTTAAATCAAACAGAGACGAGTTTGTGAGTTTGCTTTTCATTTCTCCATATTGTCATCTCTGTTTCACAGTAATCTTTCCTTTTCTTTGTGAGCCACCATGTGAGTCGTGTCCTGGACGGAAGTCTTCTGCCTCTTTGGTCAAGTTCTGTGAGCTAATAATTCCAAAACAACACCTTGATTTTCAGATTTTTCAAATCAAATCAAATCAAATCAGATTTATTTGTATAGCGCCAAATCATAACAAAGTTACATCAAGGCACTTTACATATAGAGCAGGTCTAGACCAAACTCTTGGTCTAGACCTTTGCAACACAATTACTTAAAAACGGTCCAACTTCTACTGTCACCGTTAAAGAGATGAAGTCTGTGGCTCCCTGTGGATCGTAATTCATCTTGTTTCGGCAGTGACACGAGAACATGGGACAGTTTTGGTTTTTTTTTTGTCATATAGTTCTTGAATTCACAACAAAACCACAAAATCTGTGTGAATATTTAATAACAGTCTTCCAGCAGGGAGAGCTGTTGGTCCAGCACAGCATCCACACAACGCACACTTTACATTTCAGGGGGATGAACCTGTTCGACTGTCTGGACCTCCATCACGTACCGGACCGGATCTGTTGCTGGTTACCATGGTTACCGGGACACTCCAGGGCTTGATGGGATGTGTAATCCATCTACCCTGAGGTCTCCTCCTAGAGGACGGTAATCAGGAGACATCTCCCCGATCAAAACCCTCCACTGGCTTCTTTCCTGTTTAGTGTCAGCCCAAAGAGAGCAACATGGAGCCACCATCTTGTGGATCCACTGGGGGGTCACAGCAGATTACAGATCTGTGTTCGTTATCAGAGGGATCAATTCCAGCCTGCACAGATCACACCTGGATCTGAAGTCCTACTGCTGCTGGCCAATATATCAGTCTGTCATCATAACGGTGTAACCTCTGGGGATCAGCAGCACTCAGAGGACTGACATCGACCTTCATGTCTGACAAGTTTCAGTCAGTACAACTGTTGAGGATGTCGTGTCGACATCTTTAGGACTCCTGGAGTCATCTTGTCCCTCAGACAGAACAGGTCTCTACACATTATTCCAAAGATCAGAAACATCCGGTCTGAAGAGGAAGCAGAAGATCTAGTCCGTGTTAGTTCATTCCAGGACGTCCCAACAGTTCTCTGTCTCCTGACTGCTGCTCTGTGTGAGGAGCCTTGATGTGACTCTGTTATTATTTGGTGCCAGATAAATAAATTTGATTTGATTCTAATGTGATTCGATCTTTCAGTCTGTCCTGTTGTGTGTCTTACCTTTTTCAGCTTCCTGTCTCCACAGATGGTCGCTCTCTGTGTGACGCCCTCACTGAGGACCGTTAACAAGGCGGACCAGATCTGGATGCTGGTGGTTTAGACCTTTGTGTTCTTCTTCTTCTGTCTTTGGTTTTTAACATGAAGAAAGAGTCTGTTGTTCCACCTGGACTGCAGCGCTACATGCTAACAGGTTAGCCTGATATACTGACTGGTTTAGATCAGCAGGAACCTGAAGACCGTCAGCTAACCGTGCTAAACATTAAAGACTACAGTCAAGTTGGAAACAGACTTGTTTTGCTGCTTTCAGGTCTGATCTGGTCTACTAAGGCCGAGACCACAATGACATCAAGAACTTCCATTCAACAAACACCAGCAGGCACTTTGCATTGTGGGAAACGTAGGCTGCTGATAAAACCAACTGGGTCATGTGACTTCAGGAGGATGAAGAAGTGTTAGTGAACAACAGGAGGAGTTTCCTTGCTGAGATGTGGGAGACTCCCCCCCCCCCCCACAGGAAGTGATGGAGCTCTGGAAAGCTGTTGTTTGGATTTTCCGCCATGTTTGTGTGTGTGTTCCTGTGTTGTGACTGATACTCAGCCTATTATTTGACCTTTGACCCTCGCCTTCTCTCACTGCCACTCTTTCTGTTTCTTCTAATTACCCATAATCCTCAGGGATAAGACGGACCGTCCTGCCCAACACAACTGAGCTGATCTTCCTGGTAAATGAAAATCTGTCAGTGTCTCCAGCTAGCTTCTCTGTGACCTTTGACCTCTGTGCGGCACATGGCAGCGATTACAGGAAGTGAGAGACACAGGGTCAAGAAGTCCAGAGGGGTCCGGGTCCTGGATCCAGGTCTGGAGACTCACTGTCATGAGGCCGGTGAAGCTGGATCCAGATCCATCAGAGCTGATCTGTCTGGGTCCTCTGTTGTAGTCCTACACTGGAACACTGGACTACAGTGATCTGAGGGACAGCAGGCCCAACCAGTCTGACCTTTGACCTCTAAACTACACAGGCACCACTAAACACCATCAACATGCTAATAAGCTACGATGCTAACTTTGATTTGAACATAACAAGGGCCTTTCAAAAGTGTTTGTTTGTGGCAATGAAGTGTTGTATGAATAAAGTTATTCAACCATCGTCAGAAGCTAAAACCAAAAAGAGAGTGAGACGCACAACACGCCGATCATGGCGGCAAACAGCTGCTGTCAGTCCCGATGGCCGTAGTGTAAATACCTGCACGCCTTTGTTTACCGCTCTGCTGTCGAGGGATTCCATTCTTTAAAGGTCAGAGGTCACGCTCTTAGTTCTTATTTGGGTTTGAAGCTTTAACTCCTCACATGCTTTTCTCCAACGACTGACCTCATCTGGCTGAGAAACAGAAAAGCCTTCTTCAAATCCTTTTCTCCTGGTAATCTGTCCGTCACCTGAGTTCCACGCCTCCTCTGACTGACCCAGTGACCTCTGACCCCACCACAGTCACCAGACGGTAACTTTCAGCCTCACAAATCAGCTTTACTCCCGAGTCTGAGCGGCAGCTTCTCCTAACAAACCTTGTGATCATCAAATGAGATCAGCTCTGAAGTCAGAACAGTTCAAATCGAACAGAGATGATGAATTTAAAAATGAACTTCATGTTGTATTAATAACTTGAATCTAAAGACTGAGACCAGAAACTCATCAGGAAAACAGAAGCGTTTTCCCATAGACGTAAATACAATCTGACTTCCTGCTCTGGTGAATGTGGGCATTCATGTTGCTGCTTCTGGTATCAGAGCCAACGGCGAGTCTACAACGGTGACTTCCTCATGAGTGTGTCTGTGTGTGTGTGTGTGTGTGTGTGTGTGAGTGTGTGTGTCTGTGTGTGTGTCTGTTTGTGTGTCTGTGTGTGTGTGTGTGTGTGTGTGAGTGTGTGTGTGTGTCTGTGTGTGTGTCTGTTTGTGTGTGTGTGTCTGTTTGTGTGTCTGTGTCTGTGTGTGTGTGTGTGTGTGTGTGTGTGTCTGTGTGTGTGTCTGTGTGTGTCTGTGTGTGTGTGTGTCTGTGTGTGTGTGTGTGTATGTGTGTGTGTGTGTGAGTGTGTGTGTCTGTGTGTGTGTGTGTGTGTGTATGTGTGTGTGTGTGTCTGTGTGTGTGTGTGTGTGTGTGTGTGTGTGTCTGTGTGTGTGTCTGTGTGTGTCTGTGTGTGTGTGTGTCTGTGTGTGTGTGTGTGTATGTGTGTGTGTGTGTGAGTGTGTGTGTCTGTGTGTGTGTGTGTGTGTGTATGTGTGTGTGTGTGTCTGTGTGTGTGTGTGTGTGTGTGTGTGTGTGTCTGTGTGTGTGTGTGTGTGTGTGTGTGTGTGTCTGTGTGTGTGTCTGTGTCTGTGTGTGTGTGTGTGTGTGTGTGTGTGTCTGTGTATGTGTGTGTCTGTGTGTGTGTGTGTGTGTGTGTCTGTGTGTGTGTGTGTGTGTGTGTGTCTGTGTGTGTGTCTGTGTGTGTGTGTGTGTCTGTGTGTGTCTGTGTCTGTGTGTGTGTGTGTGTGTGTCTGTTTGTGTCTGTGTGTCTGTGTGTGTGTCTGTGTGTGTGTGTGTCTGTGTGTGTGTCTGTGTGTCTGTGTGTGTGTGTGTGTGTGTGTGTGTCTGTGTGTGTGTGTCTGTGTGTGTACATCCTCTGTTGGTTATAAAACACTGATTCATCAGGCTGAGCTGAATAACAGAGGAAGAACCTCCAACTGCTCCAAACATCTGACTTCAATCTGCAGCAGCATGGTGTCTAATCGAAGGAACCGCCGCCGCCGCCCCGTTCCCCGGAGCACCACGAGGTTCAGATGTAAACCACAGGCCAGGAGGAAGAGGGGGAGGAGGGGGAGGAGGGGGAGGAGGGGGAGGAGGGGGAGGAAGGAGTCATGTGTTCTTCCCCGTTGACCTCCTCAGCTATTTTTATCCTTCGCTTTCTGATCCATTGTGTTTTTTCCAAGTGGAGACTGTTTTAGGGAGGGAGGAAGAGGAGGAGGAAGAGGAGGAGGAAGAGGAAAAGGAAGAGGAAGAGGAGGAAGAGGAAGAGGAGGAGGAAGAGGAAGAGGAAGAGGAAGAGGAGGAGGAAGAGGAAGAGGAAGAGGAGGAGGAAGAGGAAGAGGAGGAGGAGGAAGAGGAAGAGGAAGAGGAGGAAGAAGAAGAGGAGGAAGAGGAGGAGGAAGAGGAGGAAGAGGAAGAGGAAAAGGAGGAGGAAGAGGAAGAGGAGGAGGAGGAAGAGGAAGAGGAAGAGGAAGAGGAGGAAGAAGAAGAGGAGGAAGAGGAGGAGGAAGAGGAGGAAGAGGAAGAGGAAGAGGAAAAGGAAGAGGAAGAGGAAGAGGAGGAGGAAGAGGAAAAGGAAGAAGAAGAGGAGGAAGAGGAAGAGGAGGAAGAGGAAGAGGAGGAGGAGGAAGAGGAGGAGGAAGAGGAAGAGGAAGAGGAGGAAGAAGAAGAGGAGGAAGAGGAAGAGGAGGAAAAGGAAGAGGAAGAGGAAGAGGAGGAGGAACAGGAAGAGGAAGAAGAAGAGGAGGAAGAGGAAGAGGAAGAGGAGGAGTAAGAGGAAGAAGAAGAGGAGGAAGAGGAAGAGGAAGAGGAGGAAGAGTAAGAGGAGGAGGAGGAAGAAGAAGAGGAAGAGGAAGAGGAGGAAGAAGAAGAGGACGAAGAGGAGGAGGAAGAGTAAGAGGAGGAAGAAAAGGAGGAAGAGGAAGAGGAAGCCAGTTGGAACATCAACAGGCACTCATACCTGTTCAGTTCAGCGCCATCACACGGACCACTTCCTGTCCAGGTCGTCATGGAGATCAAAGCCACTCAGTGAAAGTCAACCTGCATGGCGACACACCTGGTCAGGTGTAGCACATGATTCCTGCTTCGACCCCCCGATGTTATAAATCAAGGCTGAGTTGTCTCCGTGTCCCACGAGGACGTGGTGAACGACTCGTCCACTCTGTTCTCCTGGGGGGGCGGAGCCAAACTGAGCTGTCATTAGGTGAGGGCGGGGTCACCTTGGACAGGACAGACACATAGAGACAAATTTTGTTCCTGTCCTCCTGTTTTCAGAGACTTGGAGGAGGATCCAGATCAGGTTCAGCTGAGCCCAGACTTTGGTAGACCAGGTCCCCTGAAGGTCTCTGAGATAAATC
>CM068487.1:27585495-27700265 GCA_034769265.1 Remorina albescens
CAATCAGAAGGAAAGCAGCAGTCTTCACGATCTGAGCTGCTGAGTCTTCTCAGCTCATCGCTCATTTATGTGTCGGACCAAGTCATGTTGTCTTGTGTCGTGCTGTCCTGTCGTGTGTTGTGTAACGTTGTTTGGTGTTGTGTTTCTGCCTCGTCATGTGTGTCTCTTCCTGTTTTGGTTCTTGTTGCTCGGTTGTACAGTCGACCGTTTTACTACAGGAAGTGAGGCCTGAGCTGCTTAGTGTGTTCTTTTAACCGCAGCGTGACACAGAGCCAAGTTCACAGCGGAGGCAGGAAGTGGCAGTTGGGTTTGTTTTCACTGTCGTCTTCTGCTTCGACATGTTGTGTTGTTACGTTTATGGAAACACACAATATAAGACAGGCAGACAAAACCCTGGAGTTTATCTTTGGTCTGATGGAGAAAACACAACTTCTATTAACCAACGCAACACAACACTACACAACACATCACAACACAACACAGGGTTGATGTCCAGATCTGTTGGATGGAGCTCATTCTGATTGGCTGCTAAGAGAACCAGAGGCAGGAGCTTCAGACATCTTCAACAGAGAGACCACAGAAAGCTGCTGGTCCAGTCTGAGGCTGATCTGGTCTGGGATCTGGTCTGGGATCTGGTCTGGGATCTGGTCTGGGATCTGGTTGCCCTGCGGCTGCCCATCAGGGGGATTAGCCTCAGCAGCATCTTTGTTCAGCGTCATTGTCCATAATCCGGTCTAGATTACCTGCTGGGAAGGTCATCAGGAAGAGAAGGTGTTGCGTTGAAACGGAAACACGTCGAGGTCACCGTCAGGTGGGGGGGGCGGGGCTTCAGCAGGAACTGACTTCAGCGATAAACTGATCAGATCTGGATCAGTCTGACTCTCTGACTCCTTCTGTGTGTTTATCCGTCCATTCTCATCCTCCATCTTTGATAGTGACGTCTAGAGTCACGTCTCTACGTCTGACGCTCCTATTGGCTCTGGTGGGTGATGTCACAGCCAATCAGAGTGTCTCTGGATCAGTCCTGTATTTCTGCTGTTTCTGGTCTTCTCTGGACTGAAATCTGAATCAGCAGCTTCTTAACGACGATCACTTCTGAAACTGAATCTGACTGTTTTCAGAGCGGCCGGTCTTTTTAGTCTGGATGTGAGTCAGACATGATGGAGGTCTGGGCAGGAAGATAAAGGGGCAAGTCTTCACTTGCCTCCTCTGCCCGCCTCCCCCGTGCTGAAAAAGTAGGCCATGAAGTTTGGGGGGGCTGAGGTGACTTTAACGAGGTGAGACGTGAAGGAGGACAGAAAGAACCTCGTCAACAAACAGCAGACACACACCGTCCCCCCATCATTTTGTGTGTCTTTATCAAACCTCACTGTCATTTTGTGGTTGTGTCTCTTTCTGTCGTGGACCTTGGTGTCCGATTGTGCTCGTTGTCTTTGTTTTTGTGTCTCCAGGTGAATTTCTTCGTGTTTGTGGACGCAGACCTGGTCCTGTGGATCCAGACGACCTCGCTTTAGACAGCGAGGACTGAAGGATGTGAGGAAGGAGGATGAAAGATGAGTGAAGAAGATTAAGGGGGGGGGGGGGGTGCTGGCAAACTGAGCTTCTTATCTGACAAACCAGGAACAGAGATTTGGCAGAATTGGCTGTCTGTGATGGAGGGAGGAGATAAAAGAGATGAATGAGTCCGATCACGAGTGCAAGGAAGGGAGGGAGGAAGGGAGGAAAGAGGGAGGGAGGAAGGGAGGAAAGAGGGAGGAAAGAGGGAGGGAGGGAGGAAAGAAGGGAGGAAAGAGGGAGGGAGGAAGGGAGGGAGGAAGGGAGGAAAGAAGGGAGGAAAGAGGGAGGAAGGGAGGAAAGAGGGAGGGAGGAAGGAAAGAGGGAGGAAGGGAGGAAAGAGGTAAGGAGGGAGGAAAGAAGGGAGGAAAGAGGGAGGAAGGGAGGAAAGAAGGGAGGAAAGAGGGAGGGAGGGAGGAAAGAAGGGAGGAAAGAGGGAGGGAGGAAGGGAGGGAGGAAGGGAGGAAAGAGGGAGGAAAGAGGGAGGGAGGGAGGAAAGAAGGGAGGAAAGAGGGAGGGAGGAAGGGAGGGAGGAAGGGAGGAAGGGAGGAAAGAAGGGAGGAAAGAGGGAGGAAGGGAGGAAAGAGGGAGGGAGGAAGGAAAGAGGGAGGAAGGGAGGAAAGAGGTAAGGAGGGAGGAAAGAAGGGAGGAAAGAGGGAGGAAGGGAGGAAAGAGGGAGGGAGGAAGGGAGGGAGGAAAGAGGGAGGAAGGGAGGAAAGAGGGAAGGAGGGAGGAAAGGAGGAAAGAGGGAAGGAGGGAGGAAAGAAGGGAGTAAGGAGGGAGGGAGGGAGGAAAGAGGGAGGGAGGAAGGGAGGGAGGGAGGAAGGGAGGGAGGAAACAAGGGAGGAAAGAGGGAAGGAGGGAGGAAAGAAGGGAGGAAAGAGGGAAGGAGGGAGGAAAGAAGGGAGGAAAGAGGGAAGGAGGGAGGAAAGAGGGAGGAAGGGAGGAAAGAAGGGAGGAAAGAGGGAAGGAGGGAGGAAATGAAAAGAAATTTCATGTTTATGTCGGCATCTGGATTCAAACTTCTGACCTCTGACCTCTGACCTCTGACCTTTGACCTCTGACCTCTGACCTCTGACCTGCTCTGCAGTGCCGGGGTTCATTCAAGATGGAGACACAACATCTCACCTGATTTTCACTGTGAACTCCCAGAAGGCCTTGTGTAGCTGTTTGTTGTGTTTTTTTTGTGTGTGTGTTTACGGCTCAACAGTCAGCAGCTGGTGAGGCTGACTGTCACACTCTGTTAAAGGAAGAGATTGTGTGTCTGTTTGTGTGTCTGTCTGTTCCTGTTTGTGCGTCTGTGTGAGGTGAAGTAAAGGTCATCACCAGGTTGTGGAGATGTTTTCCTGTAAACACTGTTGGGGGCCTATTTTAAGGCCGGCCCCCCCCGCGGCCCCCCCACTCTGCCCCCGGTCTCCCTGCGGAGGAATCCCAGGGATGTCTGACGGGTCCATCAGTTGATCGGCCCCTGAACCTCCCAGGATGGACCTGGACTCTCAAATCCGGTCTCTATTTCCTGTCCTGTCCAGACGGTCTGAAGGTCTAAAGGTCCAGACGGTCTGAAGGTCTAAAGGTCCAGAAGGTCTGAAGGTCTGAAGGTCTGAAGGTCCAGAAGGTCTGAAGGTCCAGAAGGTCTGAAGGTCTAAAGGTCTAAAGGTCCAGAAGGTCTGAAGGTCTGAAGGTCTGAAGGTCTGAAGGTCCAGACGGTCTGAAGGTCTAAAGGTCCAGACGGTCTGAAGGTCTAAAGGCCTAAAGGTCCATGTGGTCTACAGGTAGACCTCCAGATGGTCTCTGATCTAATCCAAGTCCAGGTTCTGTATTAATCCAGTGAGACTTTGTGATGTCATGCCCCGAAGCTCCGCCCACCTGGACCCATAAATTCATATATTTCTTCAGGATCCAGGTTAAAACCTGATGTGGTTCATTCAGAAACCAAGACCAGAACAGGAAGTCATCTTCAGGCTTGACCCAGACTGACCCAGACTGACCCAGACTGACCCATACTGACCCAGACTGACCCAAACTGTTCCAGACTGACCCAAACTGACCCAAACTGTTCCAGACTGACCCAAACTGACCCAGACTGACCCAGACTGACCCAAACTGACCCAGACTGACCCAAACTGTTCCAGACTGACCCAAACTGACCCAGACTGACCCAGACTGACCCAAACTGTTCCAGACTGACCCAAACTGACCCAGACTGACCCAAACTGACCCAAACTGTTCCAGACTGACCCAAACTGACCCAAACTGTTCCAGACTGACCCAAACTGACCCAGACTGACCCAAACTGTTCCAGACTGACCCAAACTGACCCAAACTGACCCAAACTGACCCAGACTGACCCAAACTGACCCAAACTGTTCCAGACTGACCCAGACTGACCCAAACTGTTCCAGACTGACCCAAACTGACCCAAACTGACCCAAACTGTTCCAGACTGACCCAAACTGACCCAAACTGTTCCAGACTGACCCAAACTGACCCAGACTGACCCAAACTGTTCCAGACTGATGCCCCATCTTCACTGTGTTCAAAGACAAAAACCAAAAACCAGATTTTAAAAGTCCAGTTTAGACTCCGACCTGAACAGACCAACTGTTTTCTCTTCTTCTTTCTTTTTCTTTCAGAAATCAGGAGCTGAAGAAGAAGTTCAGTCTGTTGAGCTGCTCCATGTACACAAACACAGACACACAGACACACACACACACACACAGACCTGGTATCAGCAGTGTGTTTGGACTCTTCTGGTCTGTGGACCTGAACCAGGACCTGGATCAGGACTTTCTTCACCTCCAGGAATCTTTGTGTAACTGAACCACAACAGACTCCACAGGTCAGATCTGCCGACATGAAAGGCCTCAGCCTCCGTCCAGACCCGGTCACATGACTCCGATCGGTGTTGTTTACCAACAATGGAAACCTAAACAAACAAAAATAAAAACTGTGGAGACGGCAGGCGGAGCTACGAGAGGAACAAAGGCCCGATTCAAAGGAGAGAACGTGAAGTGATGAAATAAAAATGTCTGGTAGCTAGTTTTTCTGTTGCTAAGCAACCGCAGCCAGGAGGATCGACTTTTTGTATTTATTAAAAAATGTCTGTCGATGAAATAAACAAAATAAAATCTGTCACTTTGATGTTTAATAAAATTAATATCTGACTTCAGTCTGACGTCACACAGAAGAACGACCTTCCTGTGACATCATCATCATCATCATCGTACTGATGCAGACGAGACAGCTAACTCTTAATGTGACGACATCACTCCTCAGAGGTGTGTGTTGTCAGTCCAACACCACAATAATGCTGCTGTTTGTGTGTGTGTGATCTCCACGTGTTTGCCTGCAGCTCGGAGCACATGGCGAGGTGTGCGTCCCCCGTGTGGCGTGTCGAGGTCATTGGAGACATGGCCTCGTGTTAACCAGTGAGTCAGATATATTTAGACTGCCCCCCCAAGTTTGACGACACGCAGGCCTCTTGGATTACAGGCCGCTCAGTTTAGCTCAGATGATGTCGGGGAACTGGCCGTGGAACGGCGAGGATTTATGTGGCTGATGGCGGTAAACGGGATCGGATGTCGCTGAAGGACGGATCGCTCTGCTCTGACACTACGGCAACCCGAGCAGGAGCACAGGAACCATGCCAGGACGTTGACTCAGCAGAGACACTCGGCTCAAAGATCAGCAGGAGGATGACCAGCAGGTCTACAGGACCCGCCCCTGATCTCAAAACCACCTGGGGGGTCCTGATGGAGGGAGGGCTTCGCAGGTCTGAACGGCAAACTGACTCATCACAGCCGCCATGATCAGTTTAAACCTGGATGATGTCACAGACGATGCTGTTGCCTGGCAACAGTATTGCTCTGAACACTTGCTAACATTAGCTTAGCATGATCATGTCAGGTCCAGGTCTCTGACACCAAGTCCAAGTCCAAGTCCAGGTCCAGGTCCAGGTCCAGGTCCAGGTTTTACCGTTCAACTTGTTCCCAGTGGATGTTAGCATTAGCCCGGGAGCTAACAGCAGGTTGATAGTCAGTCAGTGATGTCAGAGTGTCCTTCTCGTCCAATTTGTCAACGTCTCCAATTAAACTGTCCTGGGTCTCAAACTGCTCTCTGATTGGTCGGGACAGCCAGTTAACAAAATAAGAGCCCTGAGAGCGAAGAGTTAACTTCGGTCCTCGTTCTCTGGCAGCGGAGTTATTTTCTTCTTCTGCAGTTTAAATGTTGTGTTCTCTGAAGCTCCTCCAGTAAACAGTGTGTTTACTTGTTTACGCTCTGACCTACTTTGATATCAGCGAGGAGAAGCTGCTTTATTTTCTCGTGTCAAACGCTCTGAGCTGAACGCTGCCCTCGTTTCTGCAACTGTTCCGTGAACACACATCGCTCAATGAAAACATAGACCACCTTAGAGCCAGACAGGAAGCTAAACCAGGACCAGCTCCTCGGGCCTCACACCTCTGACCTTTGACCTTCACCCGTCTATCTGATCCAACACGTCCGGCCAATCGGAGCTGACTCTCCAGTTTAAGGAGGACAAACAGGAAGAAGCATCAGGGAGGTTTCAGGTCTGCACACTAACTTCTGCTTCTGTAACAAAACAAAGACAAAGGAAAAGAACTTAAACTGGGTTGGCTCAGTCGTGTGAGGATGAATGAATGAATGTTCGTGTTGTGAGTCTCTGACCTTTGACCTGCTTCAGTTTACGTTTATTTAGGATTCACTGACTGTTTGTTGGGTCATTAAAAGAGACTCGTGGTCCAGAGAGGCTGGTTCTCTTCAGCTCCATCTGGATCTATGTTTGTACGATGTGGACCGAAGATGATGATGAAGGTCGTGTGTGTTGTTTTGTCGTGCACGCTCACACACTGGATCAGAGTGAGGAAGTGTCTTCCAGGAGGAGAGCCAAGCTTCCACTGCGGTCGACCTACTTTCACCAGGAGCCAATCAGGACGGAGGAAACACGGAGCCTCAGTCTGGCTCCGTCTCCTCAAAGTGGGATTTAAATTGCTCTAAATCTGGATGTTGGGAGCTC
Source organism: Remorina albescens (assembly GCA_034769265.1). NCBI lineage: Eukaryota > Metazoa > Chordata > Actinopteri > Carangiformes > Echeneidae > Remorina > Remorina albescens. The sequence continues at coordinate 27,592,085 of CM068487.1, forward strand.
TGAAGTTTTCCGGGGTTCTGTTGTGTTTTAGCATATTTTCCTTCTACACTCTGTCAGATATTTCTGATTCCAGCTCATTAAAAACACGCTGACGGAAAAACTCCTCCATCCTTTAAGATGTCCTCAGACCGTCTCCAAACCTGGACCTGGACTCTGGTCTGAAGAGGCTTAAACCTTCATCCTATCTACTGACCATCAGGGGGCCACTTCACTGGCTGTATGAAGTCAGACTGTATTGAAGTCTATGGGAAATTCCTCCCATTTCGAGGAAAATGGAGCAGAGAGCAGGGGATGGATTAGGGGGCGGGGCTACTGTGTGACTGACAGACTGTACCACCCAATCAGGACAGGACAGGAGGTTTTCATATTGTATCTGTGTTTGAAATGGACCACTGATCAATAAGGTGGGGGGGTCACTGTGGCTCAGCGGGGTATCTAGTGTGTCTGTCTGGATTTGAATCGCCCCCCCCTCCAGGAGGAACCAGGTCATCAACACCAACCACACAAAGTGACAACACAAAGGCTTTTCTTGGATTGTCATCAGGCCCCTCCCTCCTGGTCTCTCTGGGTTCCTGTCCCGACAAGCGCTGCAGGGGTCGTTTCCTGTGTGGGCCGCCGCTCTTACACAACATGACGGGAGAGCAGTGAAGTTTAGAAACACAACACTGAGAGCTGGGAACTGGGAGATATATACAGCTGCAGCCAGAGGCCATATAACACACAGACACACACACACACTGCAGTAATAGAAGGAGCTGTCAGATTTGTTTGCATGGAGGAGACTGGGAGGGAAATAAAGTCATATTTCACAGCCTGCAGCAGAAACAGGGACGGAGACAATCCACTGAACGACAACAGCTGAACAACCAGCGGTAACACAAAACAGCCACGGACACACACTTGTTCGTTACGGTCACTTAAAATCAGAGTTTTGTCGTCAGTAGAAACAAACCAGACAAATATATCAGCTGTGTTTCAGTGACTCCACACTGCTGGTGCCACAAAAGCCCCCAAAGCCCCAAAGTGGGGTAGGTAGGTGGAAGGTTGTGTGTGAGACATTCAGGGAGCATCAGAAAATCACATAGTTGAAAAGTTTCTCTATTTGAATGTTTCATTGTGAAAGTTCAGTGGATATCTGGTCAGACCTGAAGAGTCAGACGGACCGGTGGAAACACGATAAGATCAGATCAGAACATTAAAGGTCGTAGACCACTCTGAGAGGAGACAGCATCTGTTACCATGGTGACTCCCCCTCATTTCACTTTTCTTTAAACAACCATTTTAGTCAGAAGTAACTCCGTGTGTGAAATTTTCCCAGCAGCCAATCTGGAGGAGGAGGAGGAGGAGGAGTCCCCCAAACTGGTTCCCCTCAGAGACAAAGGTCAAAAATCTTTGACAACCCAGGTCCATGTGTGTGTGTGTGTGTGTGTGTGTGTTTGTGTGTTTACTGTGCCACCACCTCTGAAATGATCACCGGAGTCGTCTGATTGGCTCTGACCTGCAGGCCGAGGTCTTCCTCCACTCTTCATCACACTGAGGCCAAATTCTGAGTTTTATTTTGCTTCTTCTCTGATGAAAGTTTTCACTGATTCAGTTCATGTGAAAACCAAACTGGAGGATGAAGAGGAGGAAGAGGAGGAGGAAGAGGAGGAGGAAGAGGAGGGAGAGGAGGAGGAAGAGGAGGAGGAAGAGGAGGGAGAGGAGGAGGAAGAGGAGGATGAAGAGGAGGAAGAGGAGGAGGAAGAGGAGGAGGAAGAGGAGGGAGAGGAGGAGGAAGAGGAGGAAGAGGAGGAGGAAGAGGAGGGAGAGGAGGAGGAAGAGGAGGATGAAGAGGAGGAAGAGGAGGAGGAAGAGGAGGAGGAAGAGGAGGAGGAAGAGGAGGAAGAGGAGGAGGAAGAGGAGGAGGAAGAGGAGGGAGAGGAGGAGGAAGAGGAGGATGAAGAGGAGGAAGAGGAGGAGGATGAAGAGGAGGAAGAGGAGGAGGAAGAGGAGGAGGAAGAGGAGGGAGAGGAGGAGGAAGAGGAGGGAGAGGAGGAGGAAGAGGAGGAAGAGGAGGAAGAGGAAGAGGAGGGAGAGGGAGAGGATGAAGAGGAGGAGGAAGAGGAGGAGGAGGAGGAAGATGAGAAGGAGGAGGAGGAGGAAGGCCTCTGTCCTCACCATCTTCTGGCCAATCAGCTGCTCGTCCCAGCCGACACTTTTTCGTCTCTTTATTTTTGAGCTAACAGGAGCAGCAGTTTAACAGCCCCATCCTGCCCCTGTGGGGTAAATCTGACCTGTCACCTGAGGCTGCTCTGCGTCACGTGGTGGAAACACTCGGTGAGCTCCGTGCAGCGTTTCCACGGTGACACGGGGACAAACCGTCTGTGTCATACGACAAACCATAACTGATGCTGCTGCTACACACACACACACACACACACACACACTGAGTCTGGACTTTGTTTCAATAACACACACACACACACACACTGCACTCTCATTGGACAGATATTCCTCATGTTGTGAAACAAAGATAAGTTCAGTCTTTGTTCCTCAGGTCAAAGGTCGGGGATCCGACTCTTTATGGCCAGAAGTATGTGGACACTCATGTCAACACTTTAGACAACAACGTCTGTTAGAAGGCGAGATTGACGGCGTTCTGATGCCCCTGAATGAAATATGAGGCATCTGTAACATCTGTCCAACAGGCACCGCCAGAAAGAAGGATGAAGACATCAGGTCCAGATCCAGGTCTGAAGGTCTGAAGGTCCATTTGTGGGGGTTTTGTGATGTCACAATAAAGCAATTAGCACCCTCAGCCACGCCCCCCCCCAAGCCCCACCCACCAGCCACCACCCAACCTTGCAGGATATGGTTTCTGTGGGTGTCACACCTCTAATTAAAAATCAGGACTTTTGAAAAAAGAAATAAAAATGTTTGTGAAGAGTCGGCTCGGTCAGACGGTCAGATGTGTAGATGAACACATTTGATGCTTTACTGGTGAAAGTGGAGATAAGAGGAGGCGTGCTGACGTCAGCAGACACAGATCAAATATAGCAGCGGTCTGCGGGGGGGGGGGGGTTCAAAGGTTGGACTTTGATTTGGGAAACAACCAAAATATTGAGCAAGACTGGATGAAAGTGCTGAGCAGCTGTTACACATTTACCAGAGAGAGCTGGCAGGGACGCTGCTCTGCGCTGCTGCAGGCCAGATTTAATTACAGAGCAGATCTGACGAAGACCATCCGGGCCCCCCCACCAGGGCTCAGAGCCCGGCCCCACCCTGCACACACTCCACACTGTACTTAAAGGCTAACGCTCAAAGCTGAGGCTAAACAGAGGGCCGGAAGGATGGGAGCTCCTTTTAAAGAGCACATCTCAGATGAAACGACGAGGCTTAGAGGAGGAGGAGGGAAAAACCCGAGTCCGCTGTCAGGAAACATTTCCTCCTGTTTGAAAGTGATTTGATGCTTTTCTGACAGATGAAGGAGAATCAGGTGACGCAAAGGTCCAACCCCCCCACACACACACACACACCTCAGTCAGCGAGCTGCCATTTTGAAGCTTTGATGCTTTTATTTGGCTGTCAGCCATTTTGTTTTATTGAAAAGAAAGACCCTCTAAAATTCTGAACGAAGCTGAAGAGTCTTAAACCTTCATTCTCTCTGCTGACCATCAGGAGGCGACTCCACTGGCTGTAAGAAGAAGTCATATTGTATTGAAGTCTATGGGAAAACGTCTCTCCTCCTCCCTGATTTGTTAGCTCAGTAAACGTTTTCCTTTGAAAATGAAATAACAGCCCCCAACTTCCTCCTGTGTTGGCGGGAACTGCAGAGAGCAGCTGCTTTATGTAGACTACAGGCGTTTTTTTAAACGCTGCTCAGTCGAAGGTTCCAGGAAACCTCCGCCGTGACCTTTGTGTTTATCTGAGCTCCGACTTCAGTGCTGATTCACCTCAAAGGATAAAGATCTTAGAGGGCACCTGAACAGAGCTCAGTGTTTTATGGATCCTGATCGGTGGACTTTTCAACTGTTCGCTCTGGATGCCGTTTCCAGCCGACAGATGCTGCAGCCCCGAGCTTCCTGTTGGTTTTATCTCTGCAGGTCTGATGTGATCAATATCAGATTTGCTCGGCTCCGTCTGCTGCGTAATAAAACTGTCAGCCAGATAAGGCGCACGCCATTTCTGAACCCATAAAAGAAAAAGCCTCTCCAGCCTGCTGCTCTCAGGTTATAGAGTATCAGCCTGGATAAAAGGGATCACCCCCCCCTCCTCCTCCCGTGGCCTTTACTTCCTGCCAGCTCATTGACGTGGCAAATCCAGCATCCCCTGTTTACCTTCCAGCAGGGATCTCCAGGCAACGAGCCGCGGCTCTGAGCGCCGGCTGCTATATTTGGGCTGCTGCTCCGTAAACCTCTTTTCCAGATAAGTCAACAGCGCTGCGTTCCTTTCTTGGTGCTGGCTGCTGGGAGTCCGCTGATTAATGGCACAGCAGCCTCGGCCCAACGCCGCCGCTAATTATAGAGAGTGCAGCTGCCGGGTTTGACCCCCGACACCCCCCCCCCCCCACTAATACACACCTCCCTCACATGTTTCCTGCTGCAGTCAGGACTCAGCTGTCACTTCACAGGCCACGCAGGTAAAATCCGTCAGACCTGAGTCCTGTTTCTGTGGACCAGATCTCCATCTGAACTTATTTTAGCAGGACGATGTTGAAGTTCAGGATTCTTTCTTTGTTTCACTGAATGTTCCTACCAGCTCCATAATTTAGACTGAGCTCCACATTTATATCTGAACTGCTCCAGTGTTTTTACTGTGAAGTGATGATATTCATGAGAAGATACTTTTGTGTTTTTAGGAACTGAAAATCATCTCAGTGTAGTTTTAGATTTCAGGTAAACATACTTCTGGTTCAGGTGGGCGGGGCCTGAGGGCGGTGACTGCTCTGTATGGACTTTAACGTCCACCTTCAGACTCAGATCTGATGTCCACGTCTGCAGCTTCGACCTCCAAAGTATAAGGACACAGATTGAAGATCTCAGGTCTGTTCTGCAGACTCAGTCTGAGGTTTGAGGTTTTTGGTCTTTTAAGACCTGGGCCAGTTTATCAAAGTGCTGACTTGGTGGGGGCCAGGCTGACCAATGAGAGACTTGATCGTGTTCAGCCTGAGCCGGGGTCATTTTTCATGCGGGGCTGAGTGACCTTTTGAGCTGCGCTTGGATTTGGACACAATCCAGATGAAGAGGGGCCCGGGCCCCCGACACGATGACCCCGGAGCACATGGTAAACATAAGCAGCATGGCAGCTCCCGACGCCAAAGCTGGAGGGAAGCCACATGACAGGAAGGTCTGATCCAGATCCTCTGGACTCGGGAGGAACCTGCTGACTTAAACCTTTAATGAAGGTCTGAGCTGGTCTGGGGATTTTCCCGTTCTGTCACCGGTACATCCCGCCTTCACTGTTGCACCTCACGGTGTAGTTCCTGTTCCCTAGTAACCATGACAACATTTGACCTTTACCCTTTCCTCACGCTGACGTCGCACCATCGCAGCTGAACTGAGCTGAGACACTTTAATGACATCAGCAGCGTGACCTAAGACGCGCCGTCTGTGCCGTTTGGTTCGCTACCAGTTTGCAATGCATCTTGGGACAGGAAAAGATGGACCCAGTCTTCAGCCGTGTCCCTAAACTTTGGGAGGATGCATTTAAAGGCTGACTGTGTCAGAGTCGGTGTTAGTGGAGGCTCCTCTAAATGTCTTCCTGCGATCAGGTGATCCAACAGATCACAATGAATTAAATAAAAACACCAATGACCGCAAAACAAACAATAAACAAACTAACAAGTGACACAACAGCAGGACCGCCTGCTGACACACAGAAATCCTCTGTAGACCGGATCATCTCGTTCCAGTTCTGTCTTCCTGGTCTACAGACCTTTGTGAACCAGATCGACTGAAGGATGGATCTCCTGAATTAGGACACGGCTTTTGAAACGTGACGGGCGACGCTTCAGTCAACGGGTCACTGCTGGCGACCAATCCGAGGCGATGGCGGGAGGTCAGCGGCAGGAGTTTAACATGGTGCGTTTATGTTCCCAATAAAAATCTGAATCTTTTATTTGAAGTCATGAAAGCTTTGTTGTTTGTTTGTTTGCTCTGATCGCTTCACCTCCTGCCCTGATTGACAGCTGGATGCTGCCTTCAGGTGCGGCTCCTCATTCTGGGTCTCCACTCCAGGAGCGTCTGCTTCACCGTGTTTTTGTCGGAGAACATCTGATTTTGTTGTTTCTGCTCAGCCACTGAGTTCAAGACGCGTTTCCTCCGGCCTCATCCTGCACTTCAGAGGCAGGAAAGAGGAGGAAGAGGAGGAGGAGAGCTCTGGGTGAGAGACAGCTGAACAAACAGAGAGAGAAAGAGAGGCGGGAGGAACAGGAGGGGAGGGGGAGAGACCTGGAGTTTTCCTCTGCCACGTAATTTGAGCGAGCCCATTAATCTCCGGCCGCCGGCTCTCTGCTCTCTGGGTGTCGAGTTTCTGTCAGAGATGAAAAGGGAAGATCGGGCTCGGCTGGAATCTGAGGCCGACCTCACACCGCAGATGAACTGGCCTGAGAGGGGGGGGTCTGGATCAGACATCAGAAGGAGCAGCAGACTGAGGTTTCTTTAAAGTCATGTGATGATGGAGTTCCTGAACTCCAGACCTTTTTCTGTGCTCCTTCAAGGTTCAAGATACTGAACTACATCTTAAGCTGCAGGTCACAACATCCACCAAATCCTTTTCCCAGGTACCTTCAACAGTTTCTGAACCTCGCTAATAAAAGCCGATTGAATCTGCTGTCTCCGCTCTGACGGCAGTGAAGACGCCCGAGTCCGGGTGACGATTAAATCCTTTTCATTAGTGGTTTATACAGAAAGGTGGGCGGGACTTCATTCATTGTGACATCACAAAGTCCCAGAAGTTTTACAGTTCAGCTTCTGAATCCAGACTCAGCATTTCTCTGAGGACTGAGACCTTTGATACTTTAACTGGATTAGCAGAGAGCCTGGACCTGGTTTAGAATCAGAGACCACATGGGGGTCTACCCTTAGACCGTATGGAGCGGGTCTCCTTTGTATTGATCCTTTTAATGGTTCAGCTAATGGATGATCTCAGAACTGATGATATTCTGTTTAACTCCAGTTTGACTATTCTTTGCTGACTAAAGTATCTGAACTGAAAGTCGGAGGGTTAAAGTCTTTTTCATGTCAAACACAGAAGGATCTCATCATTGGAACAAAAACATTACATAACCAACAGACCTGCTGACCTGCACTGATTCGGCCAAGCCGCACTTCAAACCCATCAACACAGACGGTGACGTAACGGCAGATTATTTTCACTGTGGATTAACCTGCTCATCATTTCTGCAGTAACTGAAGACGACCTGGAAACGGCTGATGTTTGCAAATCCCCCACTTCCTGAATATTGTTCCAAAAGCTCAGGTAACGAGACAATGAGCCAATGACAGCGGAGGGAAACATCCTCCATTTTCAGTCTGATCAGTCACTTTTATTTGTGTTTAAATCTGGCGTCGGCAGCACCTAGAAGGGGTTAATTTTTTTCCCCTCCTCGCTGCCGCTCTGAATGGCGGCTGAAAGCGGCGGGGGCCCCGGCATAAACACACACAGGCCCCCATTCATCCGCTCGCTGTGTGATCAACCTTGAACAGTGGAAGGCGTGTTATTGCAGCAGAGAGGGGGGAGGAGACAGACAGGAGGAAGGGAGTGGAGGGGGGGCACAGTGACTCAGGAATTCCACCAAGGAGCACGTGACCCCTGAGCAAGGCATTTCTCCCCCCCCCCCCCCCCCCGGGGAGAGGCCCGTCTGTACTCCTTCTCTGTGTTAGTTTTCCTCCTCAAGTGAAAACAGGCCGAATGTGGCAGAGGAAAAAAAAACAAAAAAAAAACACATCCAAACGTCACGAAGCTCAGATTTTATGTCGAATCTCAACTTCAGAACAAACGAAGAGCCGAGCGGCGGCTGTTGCCTGAGAGCGGGAAGAATAATCAAATGAAGCAGATTTAAGCCTGATCCAAATCCCCTCTGACAGGAGCCATTTTGTCTCATCAAGCAGCTTTGTTGTGGAGCAGGAAGCCCGTTTGGATTCCAGAGCAGAGCCCCGTCATCCTGTCGGCGTTAGAGCCAGCGACAAACTCCCATCATAACAGTCCCAGAAAGACGCCGCCGCCGCCGCCACCTCACGGCGTGGATTCATTCAACAGGACATGTCAGGTCCATGTGTGTTTGTTGGCACCACCAGGAAAATATACAAATGGAGGAGTCGGCCATTTAAACAGCGGCGAGGCATTGTTGCCACGGCCGACTATTTTTAGCCCCTCCGTACATCTCCCCGCCGCAGGACACGAGGACCTCGGCCCGCCTACGTGTAATTCACTGTACAAAATGTTTATGCAACACACTCCAGCCCTGGCCTTCACCCCCCCTCCTCTATCTCTCTCCTTGACTTCTCTTCCACCCACTCTTCCCTGGAAGCCGGTTTTTTCCTGTTGGAAGGTATTGCATCATGACTGATTCACAATCAGACCATGACTCTCCGTCCAACTCCTGGCTCGCTGCTTATGGAAAACAAGCAAAGCACAGAAACACTGGAGGAATTATTACAAGGTCTGAAACTGTATTTGGCAACTTTTCTCTTAAACAAGTGCGTACATGTACAGCTAGAAGCAGCATTTCTTTGTTTTTTTGGGTTTTTTTATTAATTTTTTGCCAAGTGCTCAGATTAGTCACATTCTATGTTTGACAGGGACCGTCTCTGACCTAAAGTACACTGAGACTGAAGAAACAAGTGACGGGGGGGGGGGGGGGGGGGGGGGGTCTGTCATGGGGGGTACATACCTTCTCATCTTCAAAAATATAAACACAATGTATTGAAAAAGAAAAATCAAAAAAAGTATACAGCCATGTTTACGAAGTACACACTTCCCTTGTGTCCAATATGTACAGGTCAGTCAGTCTCTGAGCCGGCTGGAGGATTTATCACTGGGAGGGGGGGGGTCGAGTGTTTTTGTCCCGCTGCAGGTGCCGTAGTCAGATTATAAAAGGGAAAAACATTTCAAGGGTCCCTCTCCTTTTTTACCTTTATGTCCCCGGCCAAGATGGTGGCTATTTCGCCCTGCATGAAGGCCCAGGGCACGTTGGAGCCAACCAGCGGGCACCGCTCCCCGCTGGGGCAGTACACCTCGCCGGTGGCGCCCTGCTGCTTGATGCTCTCCCGAGAACAGGGGAAGCAGAACTTGTGCGAGGGCACCGACGGGCACTGGACAAAGTGAGTGTCCTCCAGCCGCTCATGGCACAGGGTGCAGCACAGCGGCACGCTGCCGGGCGGCACAGAAGAGTCTGGAATGCTCTGTGGCGGTGCGTGGGGGTCCATGCCGCCTGGCGCGTGTGGAGCGGAGGGGTTGGTGATTCCGGGCCCTTCTCGCTGGGCCAGCCGCCTCTGAGAGGCCGAGGACGGCGACAGGGGGCTGCCGCTGTTCCGCCGGGCCCCCGACGTGGTGGAGTGTACCTGGTTGACATCCTTTGGCGAGCCTGTGCCGCCCGCATTGTCAGTGGCCAGGATGAGTGCCGCCATTGGGGACTGACCGTTTTGCGCCGTGGCTGCCTCAGGGGGCGTGGTGCGGGAGTGGGGCGACATGGTGGAAGGGGGGGCGGCGGAGAAGCCTGGCAGGGCAGCCGGCGGCATCTTCAGGACCTCGGAGGGCGAAGGGAGCCACGGCTGGCCCTCACCACCGTTCATCTTGGGGACGCCGCCTTCACCGTCCGGCTCTGGAGAGGCCTTCCGCTTCATGCTGCGGGGGTGCTTCCCCCTGTCTGAGGGAGAGGGAGAGGGAGAGGGAGAGGGAGGGTTAACACAACCACAACACTACACACCGGAAATTTCTCAACACAATAAAATGTCTTTAAAGCTCCGCGTGCACCGAGATGAGCGGCCGTGTTTGAGCCGCGTGGCCTCAGCGGGCCCCCGGGTCAAACTGCTGACACATCAGTTCATTTCCTGTTTTCATGGCGCCTGTTGACACAACATTCCAGAACCGGATAACCGGAGGACCGGAAAACCGGAGGACCGGGGGACAGGGGGACTGGAAAACTAGAGGACCAGGGGACCAGGGGACTAGAGGACCAGGGGACCAGAGGACTAGAGGACCAGGGGACTAGAGGACTAGAGGACCAGGGGACTAGAGGACCAGGGGACTAGAGGACTGCAGGACCAGAGGACTAGAGGACCAGAGGACTAGAGGACCAGGGGACTAGAGGACTAGAGATTACAGGACTAGAGGACCAGGGGACTAGAGGACTAGAGATTACAGGACTAGAGGACCAGGGGACTAGAGGACCAGGGAACCAGAGGACTAGGGGACCAGAGGACTAGGGGACCAGAGGACTAGAGGACCAGAGGACTAGAGGACTGCAGGACCAGAGGACTAGAGGACCAGGGGACTAGAGGACTAGAGATTACAGGACTAGAGGACCAGAGGACTAGAGGACCAGGGGACTAGAGGACCAGGGGACTAGAGGACTAGAGATTACAGGACTAAAGGACCAGAGGACTAGAGGACCAGGGGACTAGAGGACCAGGGGACTAGAGGACTAGAGATTACAGGACTAGAGGACCAGAGGACAGGGGGACCAGAGGACTGCAGGACCAGAGGACCAGAGGACTAGAGATTACAGGACTAGAGGACCAGAGGACTAGAGGACCAGGGGACTAGAGGACCAGGGGACTAGAGGACCAGGGGACTAGAGATTACAGGACTAGAGGACTGCAGGACTAGAGGACCAGAGGACCAGAGGACGGGGGGACAGGGGGACTAGAGGACCAGAGGACAGGGGGACAGGGGGACTAGAGGACCAGAGGACCAGAGGACAGGGGGACAGGGGGACTAGAGGACCAGAGGACTAGAGGACCAGGGGACTAGAGGACTAGAGATTACAGGACTAGAGGACCAGAGGACTAGAGGACCAGGGGACTAGAGGACCAGGGGACTAGAGATTACAGGACTAGAGGACTGCAGGACTAGAGGACCAGAGGACCAGAGGACCAGAGGACAGGGGGACAGGGGGACTAGAGGACCAGAGGACAGGGGGACAGGGGGACTAGAGGACCAGAGGACTAGAGGACCAGGGGACTAGAGGACCAGAGGACCAGAGGACTAGAGATTACAGGACCAGAGGACCAGAAAAACCAGAGGACAGGGGGACAGGGGGACAGGGGGACTAGAGGACCAGAGGACTAGAGGACCAGGGGACTAGAGGACCAGAGGACCAGAGGACTAGAGATTACAGGACTAGAGGACTGCAGGACTAGAGGACCAGAGGACCAGAGGACAGGGGGACAGGGGGACTAGAGGACCAGAGGACAGGGGGACAGGGGGACTAGAGGACCAGAGGACCAGAGGACAGGGGGACAGGGGGACTAGAGGACCAGAGGACTAGAGGACCAGGGGACTAGAGGACTAGAGATTACAGGACTAGAGGACCAGAGGACTAGAGGACCAGGGGACTAGAGGACCAGGGGACTAGAGATTACAGGACTAGAGGACTGCAGGACTAGAGGACCAGAGGACCAGAGGACAGGGGGACAGGGGGACTAGAGGACCAGAGGACAGGGGGACAGGGGGACTAGAGGACCAGAGGACCAGAGGACAGGGGGACAGGGGGACTAGAGGACCAGAGGACTAGAGGACCAGGGGACTAGAGGACTAGAGATTACAGGACTAGAGGACCAGGGGACTAGAGGACTAGAGATTACAGGACTAGAGGACCAGAGGACCAGAGGACTAGAGATTACAGGACTAGAGGACCAGAGGACTAGAGGACCAGAGGACTAGAGGACCAGGGGACTAGAGGACTAGAGATTACAGGACTAGAGGACCAGAGGACTAGAGGACCAGGGGACTAGAGGACTAGAGATTACAGGACTAGAGGACCAGAGGACTAGAGGACCAGAGGACTAGAGGACCAGAGGACCAGAGGACCAGGGGACTAGAGGACTAGAGATTACAGGACTAGAGGACCAGGGGACTAGAGGACCAGAGGACTAGAGGACCAGGGGACTAGAGGACCAGAGGACTAGAGGACCAGAGGACCAGAGGACCAGGGGACTAGAGGACTAGAGATTACAGGACTAGAGGACCAGGGGACTAGAGGACCAGAGGACTAGAGGACCAGGGACCAGGGGACTAGAGGACTAGAGATTACAGGACTAGAGGACCAGAGGACAGGGGGACCAGAGGACTGCAGGACCAGAGGACCAGAGGACTAGAGGACCAGGGGACTAGAGGACCAGGGGACTAGAGGACTAGAGATTACAGGACTAGAGGACCAGAGGACTAGAGGACCAGGGGACTAGAGGACTAGAGGACTAGAGATTACAGGACTAGAGGACCAGAGGACTAGAGGACCAGAGGACTAGAGGACTAGAGGACCAGGGGACTAGAGGACTAGAGATTACAGGACTAGAGGACCAGAGGACTAGAGGACCAGAGGACCAGAGGACCAGAGGACCAGAGGACTAGAGGACCAGAGGACTAGAGGACCAGGGGACTAGAGGACCAGGGGACTAGAGGACTAGAGATTACAGGACTAGAGGACCAGAGGACAGGGGGACCAGAGGACTGCAGGACCAGAGGACTAGAGGACCAGAGGACTAGAGGACCAGGGGACTAGAGGACCAGGGGACTAGAGGACTAGAGGTTACAGGACTAGAGGACCAGAGGACAGGGGGACCAGAGGACTGCAGGACCAGAGGACTAGAGGACCAGAGGACTAGAGGACCAGAGGACTAGAGGACCAGGGGACTAGAGGACTAGAGATTACAGGACTAGAGGACCAGAGGACTAGAGGACCAGGGGACTAGAGGACTAGAGATTACAGGACTAGAGGACCAGGGGACTAGAGGACTAGAGATTACAGGACTAGAGGACCAGAGGACTAGAGGACCAGAGGACCAGAGGACTAGAGGACCAGAGGACTAGAGGACCAGGGGACTAGAGGACTAGAGATTACAGGACTAGAGGACCAGAGGACTAGAGGACCAGAGGACTAGAGGACCAGGGGACTAGAGGACTAGAGATTACAGGACTAGAGGACCAGAAATACCAGAGGACAGGGGGACAGGGGGACTAGAGGACCAGGGGACTAGAGGACTAGAGATTACAGGACTAGAGGACCAGAGGACTAGAGGACCAGAGGACTAGAGGACCAGGGGACTAGAGGACTAGAGATTACAGGACTAGAGGACCAGAAATACCAGAGGACAGGGGGACAGGGGGACTAGAGGACCAGAGGACTGCAGGACCAGAGGACTAGAGGACCAGAGGACCAGAGGACTAGAGATTACAGGACTAGAGGACCAGAAAAACCAGAGGACAGGGGGACAGGGGGACCAGAGGACCAGAGGACAGGGGGACCAGAGTCGGTCTTACCTGTCTTGGAGGAGGTGGCTCCGGGTTCGTAGCCCATCACTCTCTGCATGGCGGCCTCCTTCTTGAACCGGCTGTCGAAGGAGTGCAGCGCCATCATGTCCCGGACCGTCTTCCCTTTGCCCATCCAGTCCTTGTGGCCGTCCGTCAGCTCCGACAGGCTGTCCGGTCTGTGTTTGTCTTTCAGCTCCTCCGGACGCTTGCCGTGCTCCCCGGGGCCCGGCGCCAGCAGAGCCCCGGGGAGCCCCATCTGAGCCGGGCGGCCGTTGAGCGGGTGGACGGCGGGCAGACCGCCGTTCACCAGCGGCACCAGGTTGGGGGGAACCGCGCTAGTCCTGCGGGGGTTGGGGCTCTGGCGGTTCAGCTCCGGGGGCTCGTCGGGTTTCGGAAAGCCGTTGGGCACCGGGAGGCCGTTGGCCTGCCTGGCCGCCTGGTACTCCGGTCCCAGCCGGGGCGGCCGGTCGGACAGCGGGTAGCGGTCCAACGGCTGCGGCGGCCGGGAGCTCGAGTCTCCGGCCGAGTGGTTCATCTCCTTCCCGGCGTGCTGGGGCTTCCCCGGGCCCGGAGAGCGGCCGTCCTGGAAGCCGTGCGCCCGCTTCAGCTGCCGGGCCGTCTCGATGACGAACTCCACCCGGTCGGCTCCCTCGTAGTTGACGCAGCCCCGGCACACCGGCTCGGTGAAGTCCCAGATCATGGCCCAGGGCATGCGGGGCAGGTCGCACAGGTAGCAGGACTGCCTCCGGGAGGCAGCGACGGCCGCGGACGACATGTTGTTTCCCCGGTCGGTGTGAGTCTGGAGGAGAGGCGGCGGACGGAGGCTGGAGGTCGGCCGTGTGTCCCGTCAGAAGCCGGCGGAGCTCATCGTGCTTCCGTCCGGGTCCGCCGCGCGCCGCAGTCTGGGCTCGCGCCTACTCTCGGCTCGAGCTGCAGACGTGCGGGCGTGACGTCAGCGGGCTCGCGCTCCGGGGCCCTGACCCCCGAAGCGCATGCGCACTCAGAGATGGTGTGCGTGCGAAGAGGCGTCACTCCGCCTGCTGAGACAGACTGTCTGACAATAAATGTCTGTTTAAACATGTTTGTACAAAGATCAGTGTAACATTATATATAAATGAATCCCTTAAATTAGAAATATTGTGTTGAATTGAATTAAATGTATTGATATAGTGCAGAATCATGACAGAGTTCCATTAGAGAGCTTTATGGAGCCGTTAAAGGGACCCAGCAGAAACCAGCAGTGTTACATCAGATAATTTCTCACTTTGGGATCATTCATTCATTCATCTTCTACCTCTGATCTGTTTCCAGGTCTCGGGGGGTTCTGGAGGGCGGGGTCACCCTGGGCAGGTGTCCAGTCCATCACAGAGACAGACAGACGTACGGACAGTTTAGAGTCACCGATGAACCCAAACATGATGTCTTTGGAGACGCCACACAGAAAGGCCCCAGGCCGGGAATCAAACCCAGGACCTCCTTGTTGTGGGGCAGCAGAGCTAACCACTGTGACACCGTGCCGCCCAGTTTTGGAACAATAAAATTAATCAATCAATCTATCAAGTTATTTGATAATGAAGTAATATCTTCCATGCTATTATAAATATGAATGAATGAACTGAATCTGTCTTTGCAATGTTTGAGTTTGAGTCCATACTGAGAAAAAACTTTTGGCATCGTTCTCTGTGACATTTTACCCATAAAGCATTTCTGCAGAAAAAAGATTTGTGTGTTTTTGTGTCATGTAGAACTGAACTGTGATGTTTGTTGTGGTCCAAATGTGGTCCCTGGATTTACGGGCAGAGTGGGAGCTCGTCTCTTCCTCTCCTCATCTCTGCCTGCAGGGGCCCTGAGACCAGGACTCTGCAGGAAGCCATGGGTTCAGCTCAGAACAGGGAGCAGGTCTTTAGGGTGAACCGGTTTCTCTTGAGCTTCAGGACCACAGAGCTGTGCAGGACCTGATCCAGATCCTGATCCTCTGATGCATTATGGTCCCGGCACCAGGTATAGTGACGTCACAAAGCTGCAGCCAATCATAGAATTCAGTTGCTGTTGCTAGGCAAACTGTGAACCTCCCTCTGGATCCTCCAGACTGATTCTGCTGGTCTAGACCATGCAGGTCTTCACTCTGCTGACCTGTTTGTTTGTCTTTGGATTTAAAATAGTCGGTTTGCTGGGACCTGGTCCAGGAAAGGACCTGTTGGATCATTTTTCTGACCCCAAATGAAACAAATTTAAACCAGTTTAAAGAGAGAAAACATAGACCAGGTCTCAGAGTCTGGATCGAAGCTGGTTTCGGTTGGACACTGGCAGGTTTAATGGAACAGTTAAAGTGTGATTTCACTTCTCAGACAGAAATACAAACATTTCTCACACAATTCACTGAAACTACAACAAGCAGAGGATAATAAATACTCTCTATTACTCTGAACATGAAGACTAACGTGGAGGCAGAAATGATGATTTCACTTCATGAATTTGAGGAAAAATGTGTGACGTTCTGTTAAAGCTGAGGAAAACACATACTGATACAATGAATCAGAGCAGAAACAGGGACATTTTCCCATAGAATTCAATACAGGGGAGGAGAGGGACCTTTGGGTTTGCGTCTCCTGAAGGTCTGAATACCTGGAGAGGCATTTCTCCCCCTGAAGACAGGAAGTGAACAGTGTAATAGGACCATGATGCAACAGGAGCAGCAGCTCCTCATGTTTCCTCACCGACTGGGTTTGATTAAAGAGCCTGGACGACTAATGTGACTGATACTGCGGGGGTGTTGCTGCCCCCCCCCCCCACCCCATGAAGACTGTCTCCCCTGTTTGGTTTCAGGCTGACTGTGCCTCAGGGACGATCAGGTATCAGACCGGTCTCAGGATCTGGATCTGGGACAAACTGATGAAGCTCTGTGCATGTTGTCGGATCAGCGGGGTCTTTAAATAGCCCCTCCCTCCCTGCCCCCGCCCCCCCCCCCCCCCCACCCCCGGGGGGCGACCCCGTCAGTTTATTCAGCTTAGCGGTTTCACATGAGGGAGGAAGTCGGCACGATGGGAACTCGGCTCAGGAGTAGGCGGAGCTGGGGGGGGTGACGCCGAGGTCACACTGGAGCTTCAGAGTCCACCACTGATTAACCGTTTACAGTCACTGTGAGTCCACCTGCTGACCCGAGACCTGCTCCAAGACCTGGTCCTGCTGCTCCTGCTGGTCCTGCTGGTCCTGCTGGTCCTGCTGGTCCCTGCTGGTCCTGTTGGTCCTGCTGGTTCTGTTGGTCCTGCTGGTCCTGTTGGTCCTGTTGGTCCCCGCTGGTCCTGTTGGTCCTGTTGGTCCTGTTGGTCCTGTTGGTCCTGCTGGTTCTGTTGGTCCTGCTGGTCCTGTTGGTCCTGTTGGTCCTGTTGGTCCTGTTGGTCCTGCTGGTTCTGTTGGTCCTGCTGGTCCTGTTGGTCCTGTTGGTCCTGCTGGTCCTGCTGGTCCTGCTGGTCCTGTTGGTCCTGTTGGTCCCTGCTGGTCCTGTTGGTCCTGCTGGTCCTGTTGGTCCTGCTGGTCCTGCTGGTCCTGCTGGTCCTGCTGGTCCTGTTGGTCCTGCTGGTCCCTGCTGGTCCTGTTGGTCCTGCTGGTCCTGTTGGTCCTGCTGGTCCTGCTGGTCCTGCTGGTCCTGCTGGTCCTCAGGTCAATAGAACCTGATGTTCATTCTTAAAATGTGGGGGTTTGGTTAGCTGGGGGCTGAATTTTTTCAGCAGGGTTCGTCCTCTGGGGAGCAGGAATGTCTCAGTGTATATATCTGCCATGGATGGATGGACACTCAGGTGGACTGTCGGGGTTCATCCAACTGGGAACACGAACCCCAGAATCCAAATTATTGGAGCAGAGGAAGTTCGACATAATTTTTCTGCCTGGAATGAATCGTCTGTTCTTCATCATCACCATCATCACCATCATCATCGTCACGGCGGCGCTCCGTCTTCATTTACCAAACGGACACAAAGCTGTTTGTTCAGGTTTTAAGGGGCAGCAGCTCAGACTTCCTGCTCGCTCCCTGAGGCTCAGCGTCAGCACCAGTCACAGCTGTGACCATTGTTCACCACTAAAGTCTGGTGGGTTCATCCTCTAGGGACGATGAATGTGTGGAAATCCACCTGAGCCCCCCCCCCCCAGAGACACAGCACACAGCGGCAGCGTTTACAAAATGGACGGCCAAGTCAAATAAACTCAGGCTAAATCACTTTTGGACGCTTTGCATGTGGAATCTAAGCGGGAGTGATGTCACTGAGGGCGAAGTGAGGAGACAAGAGAAAAACAACCCCCCCCCCCCCCCGTCCTAATCCTCTTTGCAGGCCTGTGAGGAAAGGTCGGCCGGCTGCCAAGGCAAGGGCTGCTGGGAAAACGTGGTGGATGCCAAGCAGTGGCGGCGGCGGCGGCGGCGGTGTTGCACACAGCTTTGTTCTGCCAGAGGCCTTGATTCAGACTTTATGGTCACGCTGGATCGAAGCCAGACTGAAGCTCCGCCCACTTCCCTTTGCTCGCCCCTCTCTCTCACTCTTTGTTTATATACTTTAACTCCTGCTCTCTCTCTCTCTCTCTCCGTCACACAAAAAACCTCTCTTACTCCTTTGGCCCGACTCTGAGCCAAAGGCTTCCTGCCAAACATTGGTCAGTTGCCATGGCAGCAGAGAGAGAGAGTGTGTGTGTGTGTGTGTGGGGGGGGGGGGGCAGAATGTTGGAGTGAGCCAAGAATAATGACTCACCCCTGGAGCCAGATGTGCCACATCTGCAGCCATGATGGGGATTCTGTGTGTGCAGGGGGGGTTGCCAGTTTTGTGTCTGTGTCTGTGAATGTGTGTGTGCGTGGGGGGGCGGTCAAACAGTGAGGACGGGGGGGGGGGGGTGGCCTCTGGAGGGGAAATGATTGGAATTTCCCAGGAAGAAAGAGAAGTTAAAAAAAAAGAGAAGGGAAGCTGAAAAGCAGATGGAGGGAACTGTTCTTCTGGAATCACGACGACAACCGTGATGATGAAGATGATGAAGATGATGCCGGAGCGAAGCCGTCCAGCAGCTGGAGTCTTGCCAGCTCTCCTTGTCAGGAAAATGTTTCCAGGCCGCAGACGATTTAAGAGGTGGAGACGGAGCCAAACTGGGAGCTTCTCACTTTTTCCTTCAGTCTTTCCGACGGCGTCGACGGGGACAAACTGCTAAAGTCATCAGCTGGGGTTTAACTTTCATGGAGTCTTTAACAGCCTCGCTGTTCCTGCCCCCCCGCCCCACCACCCTCCTCTCCTTTTTCTTCTTCTTCTTCTTCCTGACTGCGCTGCCAGACTTTCTCAGTTCAGGTGCAGAATGCTGCTTTGCCAAGAATAACATCAGCATCACACGGCAAAGTTCAACCGTGATGTAACCGCGGCCTCCGGAGCAAAAAGCTGCAAGTAATCAGAGCTTACGGAACGTCCCGACAACCGTTGACCAAACCACAGCTTCAACTCTCTGCCAGGCCGCTGACATCAAACACTCGGCTCGCCACAAGCTCAAAAATGGCGGCGGCGTTGGGCGTAAGGCGGAGGGTGGAGTTTCTCCTCCGTGGTCTGAGACAGTAAGCATGTGAGGAGTGATCTGATCTGATGTCAGAGAGCAGACATCAGCGATCGTCTGACACAGAAGAGCAGAAAGTTTCAGCTCAGATTAGGTGGAGCTGATTTTGTAAAGAAGCAGACCTGATGGAGGACCGACACCATCAGTCTGAAGCCAGCCGTCCCCGGGTCACATGACACACACACACACACACACTGTGGGTGTCCTTGCTGAGACAGATAAGCTGGTGTTATTGTGTAATGTGATTAGCAGCCCTGCTATTGGCCGACCTGAAGACGCTCTAATTGGAGGAAGCAGAGAGAGAGAGAGAGAAGCGACTAACTTTACCAAAATAAAAGTCCAACACAGCGACCTGGGTGTTTCTGTGCTAAGCTAAAGGCTAACCATGTAACACCCGTAGCCTTTAATCAGACACTGAGCCTAAAAACCAGCCGTCAGCACTTCTGAAACGTTATGATGTCACAACAGAGCAGTCACTGCCTTCACCCAGTCCAAAATATGGACCTTTAAATCCAGATAGTCTAATATAAATCAAAACTTCAACGATTTTGGTAAACGAAGGTAAAATAATGTGTTTCTGCCTGGATGGTCATGAACTAAAGAGACGCAGGCCCTCTGGACGCCGTTCTCTCCTGCGTTGTTAAAATGTTTTCCACCGTCAGCTGGTCTGGACTCTGAGGTGGGAGGACTGAGAGCAGCAGAAAGCAGGACGTGGACCAGGACCTCAAACCCAGACTTCAGATGTAAGAGCAGGATAGTTCTGAGGATGATGTCATTGCAGGTTTGAAAGCAGAACCCTCCCTCCACCAAGCCGCTGTCCCACTGCGCCACCTAAAACAAAATATTAAGACATAAAGAATGAACTTCAATGGGACTATTTTTCAATCTGGCTGAAAACCTCTGACTGTAAATAAAGATGGATGTAGAAGTTTAGAGGGAGCCATATTGGCAGTGTCTGACTCCGCCCCCTGACTTCCAGCTAACCCTAAAATGGACACAGAGGACTGGAGGACTGCTGAGACCGTCAGACCTTCAGACCGCCTGGACCTTTAGACCTTCAGACCTTTAGACCTTCAGACCGTCAGACCTTCAGACCGCCTGGACCTTTAGACCTTCAGACCTTCAGACTGTCTGGACCTTTAGACCTTCAGACCTTCAGACTGTCTGGACCTTTAGACCTTCAGACCTTCAGACTGTCTGGTCCTTTAGACCTTCAGACCTTTAGACCTTCAGACCGTCTGGACCTTTAGACCTTTAGACCTTTAGACCTTCAGACCTTCAGACTGTCTGGACCTTTAGACCTTCAGACCTTTAGACCTTTAGACCTTCAGACCTTTAGACCTTCAGACCTTTAGACCTTGAGACCTTTAGACCTTTAGACCTTCAGACCTTCAGACCATCAGACCGTCTGGACCTTTAGACCTTTAGACCTTTAGACCTTCAGACCTTCAGACTGTCTGGACCTTTAGACCTTTAGACCTTTAGACCTTTAGACCTTTAGACCTTTAGACCTTTAGACCTTTAGACCTTCAGACCTTCAGACCTTCAGACCTTTAGACCTTTAGACCTTTAGACCTTTAGACCTTCAGACCTTCAGACCTTCAGACCTTTAGACCTTTAGACCTTTAGACCTTCAGACCTTCAGACCTTTAGACCTTTAGACCTTCAGACCTTCAGACCTTCAGACCTTTAGACCTTCAGACCTTCAGACCTTGAGACCTTTAGACCTTTAGACCTTTAGACCTTCAGACCTTCAGACCTTTAGACCTTCAGGCCGTCACACTGCAGTGGGTCGTAAAGCCTTCCTTCTCTCAGCTGATGTCATCTTTAGGGGCGACTTCACAAACTGTCCCTCGTGTCCTTCTATATTAGTTCACGCTGCAGCCAAACATGGACCAACACAACTTTGTTTAGGGATTCCTGTTTGTGGAGGCAGAAGAGTAGATGACCTCATTATTGGTTTGTTTGAAACAAAACGAAAAAGAAAACCATCTGGTAAAGTGCTTTCCCCTCGAGCAGCAGGGCAAAGGTCTGTGGTGGATTTCCTGCCAGCAGGTGAGCAGCTTCACTTCTCTCTTTAAACAACGACGGACAATCAGAGGAAACGGCAGCAGAGGAACTTACCAACTCGTCTCAGTTTCCCTCCTCCTGATGTTTGTCTGAGCTCAGACTCTCTGTGAGCACCCCAAACATCAAAAATCCAAACTGTTAAATCAACTCGTCGTGAAAATCTGGTCTAAATGTGTGTTTTCCAGTTTGTCTCTCAGCCATCTTGTTTTTTTAAACCAGTGGAAACCAGATTGGGAGGAGGAGGCGGATCTGACCTGCTCTGTTCTCTGTCCTGATTGGATGGTACAGTTAGTAGCCCCGCCCCCTAACCCCTCCCCTCCTTCCTGCTCTGTTTCCCTCAAAATGGAGCATCATTTAAAAAATAAACATCATGTTGTATTGAAGACTGTAAACTAGAGACTGAGACCATAAACTGATCAGGAAAACGTTTACTGAGGAGGAGGAGGGACATTTTCCCATAGACTTCAATATAAAGGAGGAGGGACATTTTCCCATAGACTTCAATATAAAGGAGGAGGGACATTTTCCCATAGACTTCAATATAAAGCAGGAGGGACATTTTCCCATAGACTTCAGTGGCCCTGGGGTCTTTCTTAATCTCTGTTGGTCTGGTCATGTGTCTCTGTCCTGGTCCTGGATCAGGGAGACGGGTCAGTCAGGAGTCAGTGGGACGGTCTTTGACACCGCAGCAGTTTGTTCTGTGGACAAAGCTTCCTGTCTCCTGTTACCGAACGGGCTGAACCTGAGACCGGTCCTGGTCTCTGACGGATCCTCGTCCCCTTCAATGCTCTGTCTGTCTCGCTCCCATTGTCCCTCCTCTATTGAGGGAAGGAGCGTAAACCAACACTGGCGTTCCCATTCGGACTCAATATGGCGGAGACCTGACACCATGTGAAGCGCCGGCTCGCCTTCTCTCAGAGGGATCCTGTTCCCGACGCAGCTCCGCATCAGGGAGGGGGGACAATGGAGGAAGGGACGGGGGAGACAACGGGGGAGACAACAGAGGAGACAACAGGAGAGAGAACGGGGGATACAACAGGGGAGACAACAGAGGAGACAACAGAGGAGAGAAGAGGACGGACGGTTCTGGTCTCAGGACTGAAGGGACCGTTCTGGTCTCAGGACTGAAGGGACGGACGGTTCTGGTCTCAGGACTGAAGGGACCGTTCTGGTCTCAGGACTGAAGGGACGGACGGTTCTGGTCTCAAGACTGAAGGGACGTTCTGGTCTCAGGACTGAAGTGACCGTTCTGGTCTCAGGACTGAAGGGACGTTCTGTTCCAGGACTGAAGGGACGGACGGTTCTGGTCTCAGGACTGAAGGGATGTTCTGGTCTCAGGACTGGTCTCAGGACTGAAGTGACCGTTCTGGTCTCAGGACTGGTCTCAGGACTGAAGGGACGGACGGTTCTGGTCTCAGGACTGAAGGGACGTTCTGGTCTCAGGACTGAAGGGACGGACGGTTCTGGTCTCAAGACTGAAGGGACGTTCTGGTCTCAGGACTGAAGGGACGGACGGTTCTGGTCTCAAGACTGAAGGGACGTTCTGGTCTCAGGACTGAAGGGACGGACGGTTCTGGTCTCAGGACTGGTCTCAGGACTGAAGGGACGTTCTGGTCTCAGGACTGAAGGGACGTTCTGGTCTCAGGACTGAAGTGACCGTTCTGGTCTCAGGACTGGTCTCAGGACTGAAGGGACGGACGGTTCTGGTCTCAGGACTGAAGGGACGTTCTGGTCTCAGGACTGAAGGGACGGACGGTTCTGGTCTCAAGACTGAAGGGACGTTCTGGTCTCAGGACTGAAGGGACGTTCTGGTCTCAGGACTGAAGGGACGGACGGTTCTGGTCTCAGGACTGGTCTCAGGACTGAAGGGACGTTCTGGTCTCAGGACTGAAGGGACCGTTCTGGTCTCAGGACTGAAGTGACGTTCTGGTCTCAGGACTGAAGGGACGTTCTGGTCTCAGGACTGAAGGGACGGACGGTTCTGGTCTCAGGACTGGTCTCAGGACTGAAGGGACCGTTCTGGTCTCAGGACTGAAGGGACGTTCTGGTCTCAGGACTGAAGGGACGGACGGTTCTGGTCTCAGGACTGAAGGGACGTTCTGGTCTCAGGACTGAAGGGACCGTTCTGGTCTCAGGACTGAAGGGACGGACGGTTCTGGTCTCAGGACTGAAGGGACGGACGGTTCTGGTCTCAGGACTGAAGGGACGTTCTGGTCTCAGGACTGAAGGGACCGTTCTGGTCTCAGGACTGAAGGGACGGACGGTTCTGGTCTCAGGACTGAAGGGACGGACGGTTCTGGTCTCAGGACTGAAGGGACGGACGGTTCTGGTGTCAGGACTGAAGGGACGTTCTGGTGTCAGGACTGAAGGGACGGACGGTTCTGGTCTCAGGACTGAAGGGACCGTTCTGGTCTCAGGACTGAAGGGACGTTCTGGTCTCAGGACTGAAGTGACCCAGTTGGCCGGCGTTGAGGAATAAATCTGCAGTTTCCACCGAAGTCCGATTTTTCCTCCGTGTTTGTTGAAACGGAGGAAAAATCACTCATCATTCTTTCCTGGAAACAAAACGAGCTCCGATGAGCCGACGGGCGCTCTGATCAGGAAGTTTGGCTCCAACATGGAGGAGCCGCTGCGGCTTTCGTCAGGAAACGTCCGCCGGCGAGCCTTCATCACGCCGTCGATGTCGCCGACAGGAAGGAAAAAGTGAAACTGCGTGTTGCCGTATTTTCTTTTTTGAGCCTGTAACGTTAACAGAACCGCTGATTTCTGCCGGTTCTTCTCTGATTTCATTACATTTCGATGACATCATCAGGAACTTGACTTTCATCACATTAGTGTGGCTCCTCCCCTCGTTCTGATGTCACCAGCTCCAAACATGGCGCTCGGTCCGTTCAGTGACAGTGTTTTTAAATTCAGGCCGTCTCCAGCAGGGCGCCGTCTGCTCCGGCAGTACCAAAGAGCTTTTATTACCCACAATGCATCTGATGCAGAACAAAGTCCGACAGGCAAACGCGCCAACATGGCTGCCGCGTCACGCCTTCTGCTTCCTGTTTAAGGACAGCTTGGATCTTTCCCATCATGCCTCAGTGCTCACCTGCCCTGTGGTCGGTCTGATCCTCCACCCAGATCCCCCCAAACCAGGTCATTGTTACCTGTTACAACATCCAAACACACACACACACACACACACACACTCTCTCAGCTCTGCCGTCAGCAGTAATGGAAACCAACAGCAGCCTGAGGGGACGTCACCGAGGACGACAGGGAGGACGGAAAAAGGAGGGGGGGGGGACTTCACAACAAAGGTGTAAAGGGGGGGGGGGCAGAACTGTTCCTGAGAACTTGTAGTCTGAGTTATTTTTGTCACGACTCCCAGAGGACATGAATCTGTGTGTGTCTGTGTGTGTCTGTGTGTGTGTTGTGTTAAATGATATTCACTCACACTCCAAAGAGAGTGTGTGAAAAACAAACACACACATATTTCTGTACTTCGGGGGGGGGGGGCAGGAACAGCTGGTGGAGTCAGAATCTGAGTCCACCTTCAGGTTTAAAGAACAAAATAAAAGACTTCACTGACTCTTAACTGAGCAGCTGTGTGAACAAGCACCACACAAAACACACAAAACACACAAAACACACACAACACACACAACTGAAATTGGTTCACAGAGACGTGATACACACAAACTCCAAATTACATGCAAGTGGTCGCTCAGACACACACAGTCGTCCTCAGTGTGCTGTCAATCCCTGTGGGGGGGCTGTGTGACCCCCCCCCCCCCAAAGATGTCCCTGATTTAAAAGGCCAACACACTTCTACTGTTTTATTCTGCCTCTCATATCCACACACGCAGACACACACAGATTCATGTCCTCTGGGAGTCGTGACAGAAATAACTCAGAGTACAAGTTCTCAGGAACACCTCTGCCCCCCCGACCCCCCCAACCCCCCCCTCGTTATTGCTCTCCTCCAGTTTCCTCCAACAAGGCCGGTCATTCATCAGCCTCGCAGGTCGACATGCCTGGATTTGGATCAGTGCTTTTAAAGAGCTGCACAATGAGCAGACTGTTTGTGTGTTTGTGTGTGTGTGTGTGTGTGTTTGACGTATTCACACCTGAATACTAATAAAGGAGAACTGCACTGACTGAATTGGGGGGGGGGGGGGGGCGCTGTGACCTCATTAACCCCATAAAGGTCCATGTTGTACCTCCACTGTGTTATTTTGAAGGGCTGATTTCCATGAGAAGATAAATGTGTGTTTGTGTGCTCCCTCTCTCTGGGCCTGTTGCCCTGCGAGGCAGTTGAGGGTTAACATGAGAGAGAACCGCCACTGACTTTCTGAGGAAGTGCTCCGGCGTTGTGACATCATCAGCCGGAGTCGGTTCTGCTTTTTGTTTGACAACACTGAGACGTGTCATGAATCGGCGGCGACTCACTAAAAAAGGTCAAATATCTCAGATTCATCCAACAGCGAAACGTTTCAGCTCCAAACTCAAATTCTAATGTCGGTAAATACTTTCTGAGACCAAACATAAAGAAGTTGAAGTTTGTTGGAGCTTCTTCGATGAAATCAGCTCCATTCAAACTGTTTTCCAACACGAGGGCTGGAGGGAATCGAACCGGAGACCTACGACAAACATGGCTGCTGCTCTCTGATGAAGACACCAAACCGAGTCTTCCTCCGGCTGCTGATTGGACCGATCTGGACCTCTGATGATGGATTATTGGGGGGTTCTTTGTTGTTGGTCGGGCCTCGTCGTCACGCCGTCATGTGACCAGCTGACAGGACCAGCAGCCAAAATGATTCATTCAGGTGCACTCTGAAATAACCGTCTCCTTCATAGGTGTCCTCCTGAGAAACAACATTTCCCAGGGGTCATTGCAGGCTGGTAATGAAGACGTCATGGCAACAAACCCCCCAGCCGAGTCCGAGGATCTCGCTGTTAGCATCAGTGTTAGAAGACGGCGAGCAAACATGGACGTGACCCAGCAAAAACACGGCGGACTGACCACGCCGCTACCCATAAATCCCTGCTGTGGCTGCGGCCACAGAAGGAACCATCTCTGACAGGAAGTGACGGTCTGTGTTGTCTGGGAATTCCCTGTCCTGGGTTTTGTCTCTCAGGCAGCAGTGATGTCAGAGCTGAAACTTCAGCTGCCAGCCTCGTTTCCACTTTCACTATGAGTGTGCGTACGCTTAATGCTGCACAGCATAAACAGGAAGTGGACAGAGAGTCGCGGAGGTCAGGTTGCATCATCGGTGTCTCTGGACGCCGCTCGGCTCCATGTCAACAGGAAACGGAGGACTGGACGCTGTTTGATCACGTGACCGCTCCCTCTGCTGAGGTCAGAGGTCACTGAAGGTCAAATGTCTCTGTGAGGTGAACTGATGTGGAGCCTCCATGGATCTGGACTTGTAGGTCCAGCTCATCCCACAGAGTCTGGACTGGACTGAGATCTAATCAAAGTTAGAGTTAGTGAGCAATCTGTAACAGGTGAGTTTGAGTTTGGAGTTGAAGATGGAGGCAGAGACTGAGGTCAGGGGTCAGACAAAGACCCGCCTCCCCTCTCAGAGTAAACACAGAGACCTCCATCTTTCTCTGAGACAGAGAGCATGTTGGGACGGCAGCCAGCTGGAGCTACAGCGCCCCCTGCAGAGACAGCAGGTCATCAAAAAAAACAACTTCAGTGTTGACCCTGAACTACACACAGACACACAGTGAACAGTGCTGCAGGACCTTCTGCAGAACCTGACTCCATTAAAGACAGCCATGTCTGAGCAGATAAGAAAACCAGGTCCAGCTGGACCCTGATGGAGGTTCAGTTATTCAGTCATTAAAACCACACAGACTGAGCCCCCCCCCCCAGCTGGGAGGAGCTTCTTCCATTCATTAGAGTCAATGGAGCGTGAGCTGTCATCTAAACATCTACACAACAAAACAGACTCAGTCTGAAATGAACTCCAGTAAAGAAGTTACGACTTTTCCCCCACAAACAACATTCAACATGATTTGTCATATGCACAGTAAAAACCGGGCAGTTAAACCACACAATGAAACTCTTCCACAGCAGACAGGAGTTTAGAGAGAAGTGGGGGGGGGCGTGTTTAGAAACGTGAACACGAGGATAAGCATAAAAATAAAATAGAAATTTTAAAAAGTGTAAATATATAACATTAAATAGAGGGACTCTAGTTCAAAGTAATTGCTTTAAAGTCACCTCAGGGGGGCAGTTAGACTGGTGGATCGTTGCTGCCCCCTGCTGGGATCTGCAGCTCAGACTGGTCAGTCCACCTCCCAGCTCTGAGCTGGTCCCCTCAGTGAACCAGAACATTTTATAACAGTCGCTTTTATCTGCCGTTAAAGGAACCGGACGGAGCCTCCTGACTCATGAGGAGTCCAGAACGGAGTCCAGAACTGATCCTGTGGAAGACTTTGACTTGAGATCAGATCACACGGTCACTTCCTGTTTTCACATAAGATTTATTGGATCCTCGTACTTTCATTAAAATACTTTAGTAGAACAAATATTACAATATATACAAAACATTTTTCTATTTACAGCAGACATGAGCTGATCATCTGTTCACCCTGAATAAAACCTGGGGGGGGCGGGGGGGTCAGTGTCCAAACATCTCCTGCGAGGCGTAGGTCATGTAGAGGAAGCCGTCCTCATCCTGGTGGTCTTTGTAGACCTGGGCCATGGTCAGGGACATGCTGGCCAGGCCACTGTTGTTGATGAGCAGGTAGAAGGCCTGAGTGGGCAGCAGAGCCATCCTGTTCCTGTGGGGGGGGCAGATCAGGGTATTAGTGACAAATAGAGGGGATCAGAGCCTCTCTTCTGATTGGCTGACTGTTTTGAGTGATTCAATAAAAATAAGATTTCATGTAAACAGAGAAACCAAATCCTGTAGAGGCTTATGGTCCAGGTGGGCGGGGCTTAGAGGAATGACAGTGACAGCCCTGTTGTGACATCACAAAGTCCCAGAAGTCCTGACAGCTGGTTTTAAGGTTCAGTTTCTGACAGACCTCTGAGACTGTCACTGGATTAATACAGAACCTGGACCTGATTTAGAATCAGAGACCTCATGTAGAGGTCATCTGGGGGGGGGGGGGGGGCCGGCTGCTGAGGACCCGTCAGGAGTTTAGTTTGTGATCACATGAACGCTCAGCTGAGCAAACTTAATTTCTGCTGAGTTCTTTTACAGAAGCAGCAACATGATTAAAATCAGATGACAGGAACACTTTCACTGACATTAAAAATGAAAACGATGGACAGCCATGTTCAGTGGTGTATGTGACCCCCCCCCCAGGGTCCGGTGGGGGGGGTCACATACACCACTGAAGACCGCTGACAGACTTCACCTGATTATGGTGACGAACTGTGTCATTGTGAGCTCATGAGGCACCAAGAACTTGGTCTTATCCAGGGGGGGCAGATACTTCTCCCTGTCGTACCGCTCGATGATCACCTGGGGGCAGCAGGTGAGGGGGGGGGGGGGTAACAGAAAGGGTCATTAAATACAGTCATTAAACGGAACTAGGTCGTGTCCGGCGCAGACTCACCGGGATCTTGTTGGGGAACTTGGACCGGATCCCCGCCACCTCCTGTTTCCGTGTAGCTGCAGAGAGAACAGAGAGAAGTCCGGATCAGGGTCTGACAGTCTGGAGCGGTTCTGGTCTGATCTGGTCTGGTCTGGTCTGGTTACCGAAGCTCTTCCTCTGTTTGAAGGGCCTGTTCTGCAGCGGAGTTCTGTCAAACGGAGGCATGTCGGGCTGAGGAAGGAGGTGATGCTGAACGGAGGTTAAATAGACGGCTGAGGAGCATCAGCTGATTAACACGTGCTGTAATCAGGCTGAGCCGGGAGCCCCGCCCCCTCCGCCCAGGCCGGACCGTTGTGACGTCACAGTGGGGCGTTTGTGAACTGCAGTTTTCATGGTTCAAGTTTGTTATTTTAGCCGCCCGCCATCTTTGGAGGAGAAGGCGGAGCTGACCCGCTCTGTTCTCTACTCCGCATAAAACTAGAGACTGAGACCACAAACTCATCAGGAAACATTTACTGAGTTAATTAATCAGGGAGGAGCAGAGACGTTTTCCCATAGACTTCAACACAGTGAGTGAATGAGGGTGATGGTGACTCTTATCTCCAAATGGATACGTTTCCTGTCAGTCTTTTGATCAGCCAATGATGTGAGACATTTTTCCTTCAGTGGGTGGGACCGAGCGAGACTGACGTCACCTCACAGGTGTGTCAAGCTATTTTAGATCAGACTGGTGATCAAATGAATTTACCTCCAAAATAAAAGACTTTTTAATAGAAAGCTTAGTGTTATGCATTAAAATGATTTTGTCCTTTTTCTGCCAAATTATTTGAAATGTTTGATTTCAAATTGATAAATTATTAATTGATTTCTAAAACACACACTCATATATGTGTAAAAACGGGAAATAAAACCTGTCAGCTGCTCAGGAAAAGCAAACATCGACCTGATTAGCTTTTTTATTTAAAAGCAGCTTAGAGAGAAAGACATTTAGTGATTCACAATTAACTGAATTATTATTATTATGTCCATTAAAAGTGTACAATGGCCACAGACCTCCTTTATAGATTGTTGTTTTCATCTTTGTTGGATTTGAAAATGAAGTTGTGTGTATACAAAGATGTGTAATCATGTTTAATGTATTTATCAGCGGCTGCTGTATTTTGAAGGTCCCCGCCGGAAGCTCCGGTGGTTTCCGGCAGACCGGAGCAGCTGTGCAGCGGACCGGCCGCGGACGGGCCGCTCTGCCCGCCTCAGGGGATCGAACCCAGACGGTCGACGGCACCGGACCGAACCGAGCCGGACATGGACGAGCAGGCGGGGCCCGGAGTCTTCTTCAACAGCGGCGGCTCGGCTCTGCCCGGCGGGGGGAGCCTCAGAGCCCCGCAGCCCGGAGACGGAGAGGCGGCCAGAGCTCAGTACAGCATCCCGGGAATCCTGCACTTCCTCCAGCACGAGTGGGCCCGCTTCGAGGTGGAGAGGGCCCAGTGGGAGCTGGAGCGGGCCGAGCTGCAGGTGAGCCCCCCCCCCCCCCCGGACACCGGGCCGGTCCGGGACAGGAAGAGCGCCGAGCCGAACCTCGTTAGAGAAAAGGCGAAGTGATTCCGCCGTCGCTCATCTGCGGAACCACATCGCAGATAACGTGACAGATGTAACTCCATTTCACCGAGAAAGGTTCGTTCTTTAATTCGGCGTCGGGCAAAACCGGCGAACGGAACCTTTTTGGAGGGAATTTCCACTTTTCGTGACGCCTCGGGCTCCGAGCTGCTGCCCGCCGGGGCATGTTGATGTGTCCGCGGTGTGACGCACATTCAGGCCGTGAAGTGAAGCGCTGCCGGGACCAGAAGCCGATCCGCTCTCAGCTCCGGTGCCGAATTAAAGAGCAGGTCCTGGTCGGTCTGGTCAGGGTGTCCGATCTGGTCCCGGTGTCTGTGTACCGCCGTTAAACGAGGCTACCCGGGACTTGGCGCTCTTTAAACGGATGTTTGGCAGAGTGTTGTCCCCGGTCAGCTGCAGTCTGAGGTTCGTGTCTCCGGTGTGGAGGGCTGGATGTTATTAGCTCAGGTGCTCAGGTGAGTCACACCTGTCCCGCCTTTTTTTTTTTTTTTTTTTTTTTTTTTTTTTACAGTGACGGTGATTCACCTGGCCATAATGGTTCCATTATCGGACAGACCCGGCTCAGATCAGACTGCTGAGTTTGATTCAGCTGGTTTTCAGTTCTGCTCCTGCTGACCGCAGACAGGACCTCCCGGGCCGTCCCGGTCTGCACACGGACCCGGTGGTCTCTGTCCCCGGTCCGGTGCTGGACGGGGACCTGCTCGTTGTCCGATAACGGACGCAGACTATCCTCGTTCTCGTGCAGCGCGTGACCTGGTTGAGTCACGAAACCTCCTCGAGCTGATGAACCGGGCCGAGCCGCTGCAGGTGTAATTAACCTGCAGACTGTCTTTGTTGCCATGGTTACTGCATCATCGGTCCTTCAGGTGAGGTTAAAGGTGAACCCGGTAAACACGGAGGTTCTCTGGATGGTGAAGAATCCAGTCCTCCATGTTCTGAGGGGCGGGGCGGGCCGGGTGGGCGTGGCCTGGCGTATGACTTTGACGCGTGAAATATTGAAAAATCCCCCAAACCCCGCAGACACACTGTGTGGGAGTCTCTCAGGCAGTTGTGTTACATAAGTGGGACTGACTGTCAGAGTCGTCTGTGCACCGTTTCAGCCTGCAGGCTGCCGGAGGACGCTGATTTTTAATTTTCCGTCCCATTGAGCTGGAAACCGACTCCAGCTGCACGACACAGTCCGAGGACTGCAGGTCTGAGCGAATCCTTGGCAGCCAAGAAGAGGAAACGGGAAGCAGACGCACAAGATGGGAGAGGTTAGCATCTGAAAACAAAGAGAGGGGAGGAAGACCGTCTGCCGGTTCTTGATCTGATCACAGTCCTGATCCACTTCCTGACTGTTTGTGTGTTGGCTTTAAAAAATGTTCGGGGAAGAAAGAGTCAATAAAAAGTCCCAAAAATGAAGCAAACGAGAGAGAAAAGTCTGCAAATAAAATCTAGTTTAATTAGGTTGTAAAATAAAAATCAATTTAAAACATTGATCTGATTAATTAGTCTCCTCTCCTTCAGAATCATCTGATTCAGTCTGATCAGTTCAGACTCTGAATGTTTCCTTCTTTTCCAAAGAAAAGTTCCTCTCATGTGTTTGTGTTGTTCTAGAGCTGATCTGAAGTTTCTATCTTTATCTGATCAGGAGTTCTGCTCATTAATGATAATATCTGATTGTCTTTATTCTGTCAACACAATAAACTCAGAAACATACAGGACTGATCCACAGACTCTGATTGGCTGTGACATCACCCACCGGAGCCAATAGGAGCGTCTGACGTAGAGACGTGACTCTAGACGTCACTATCAAAGATGGAGGATGAGAATGGACGGATAAACACACAGAAGGAGTCAGAGTCAGACTGATCCAGATTCAGATTGGACAGATCAGCTGATGGTTGGCAGTGTCGACTCTTCTGAGCTTTTTCTGAGCAATCTTGTTTTGTCCAACCACCAAAATATAAAAATCAGTAATTAAACTGAATAATTTCGTTTTGATGAACTAAACCCACTTCACTACTTTCCCTTTTCATCACGATTCAGCCTCAGTCAATTAAACCCCAAAGTGAAAACTAGTTTTTGGCCGCTGGGACGTGACATTGAGATGAAGTTGTGCATAAGCTGTGTGAGCATTACGCTCTGATCGCTGCAGCTCAGGAGGATGTTTGCTGCTTGGCTTACTTCCTGTCCAGCCACAGCTATAAATACATTATGGTGAGGACGAGGAGCGGCGAACACAAACACACTGACAGGACGAGAGACGGCAAACATATGACTGAAACGTCCAAATAAACATACAGACGTGTGACATCTGCTTTCATGATGATAATTAATAACCAGAAAAGGTTGTAATGGAAGAGACTGGAGCCGTTGGAGGTCCATACAGTCCTCCTCCGGTCCAGGATTGTAGACCATGTCGGGGGTTTTTCAGAGACCGGTACCAGAACAGTGGAGGATTAAAAATTTGAAGGAGGCGTCGCAGCTCAAACCTTCATGGACGTGATGTTAGTGTTGAAGTGTACAGACTTCTGAGAGCTGACCAGGACTCCCCTGATTCAGGTGGAAACAATGCAGCTGTGTGAAAAACTGGAAGCTGATGATTCTTCATGTATCAACCAACCAAAGTTAGAGTTTGACTTCTTTTTGGTTTTGGGTCGTTCTCGTCAGTCGTCCTGTCGTACAGCAGGCCTGTGGTGGACCCTCCCAGAGGGGACGAAGGGCCCTCGTCCTAAAGCCTTCCCGCCCCCCTTCAGAGGACTTGTAGCGTTGTCCTCTGTCTCATTTTTGCTCCTCCCCCTTTTCTCTTCAGCTCCTCTGTAAAACCCGACCGTGGAGTCTGGCGTGGCGGTGAGGAAAAGGAAGATTTAGGCGGGTGAGAATTTGTTCACCAAGCAGCTTTGATGAAGCATCACCCCCCCCGATATTCTCCCTCTCCATCTTCTCTCCGGCTCCTTGGAAAAATAATCCCTCCACTGATTTAAGAGGTGTGAAATCTGAATGCTTGTTTGGGGGGGGGTTATGTGGGGGGGGAGCTCAGATGACAGGAGTTGGGAGAAGATGGAGCCGTGTGACCTTTGGACTCAAAATTCATCATGGATGGTTGATGAAGAACAAAACCTGAAGTTCATTTGTGTGAATCAACACGTAGACTTAACGCTGAGGGGGGGGGGGCAGCTGAGCTCCAGGATAAAGCAGTCTGGTGGACTGGAAATATCATCTCTTTGTCAGATGACAGCAACACCCAGTTAATGGGGAATAAAAAAGACGTGGAGGAGCCCGAGGAAGTTTGGGTGCTACGAGGCATCCTGGGCTCCCTTCGGGGGGGGGGGAGTCTCTGAATATGTGGAGGGATTATTTTTCTAATCCAGGACTGGAAAACATTTCTGGGGGGAGGGGACGTGTGGGTGACCTTGTTTGACCTGTTGCCATGGTGATGGTTGGATTGGCTGATGGATGGAAACATGTAGCTGTGACAGGAGGTTGTGTATCTTCCATTTGTTTTGAAAGAAAGATGAGAGAATCGATCTGATTAATCCTGAGAAAAAAACAACAAACAGCTTTCTAAGGAAAAACACAAACGGAAAGAGTTTGAACTCACCTGGACTCACCTGGACCACCTGGACTCACCATGACACACCTGGACTCACCTGGACTCACCTGGACCACCTGGACTCACCTGGACTCACCTGGACCACCTGGACTCACCTGGACTCACCATGACACACCTGGACTCACCATGACTCACCTGGACTCACCATGACTCACCTGGACTCACCATGACACACCATGACACACCATGACTCACCTGGACTCACCTGGACTCACCTGGACTCACCTGGACCACCTGGACTCACCTGGACCACCTGGACTCACCATGACTCACCTGGACCACCTGGACTCACCTGGACCACCTGGACCACCTGGACTCACCTGGACCACCTGGACCACCTGGACTCACCATGACTCACCTGGACCACCTGGACTCACCTGGACTCACCTGGACCACCTGGACTCACCTGGACTCACCTGGACCACCTGGACCACCTGGACTCACCTGGACTCACCTGGACCACCTGGACCTCTGAGTTGTCTCCTGAATTGAGGGCAGTTTAATCTCTAATCTCTTTTATCTTAAAGAAGACAAAGTTAGACCGACACGTCTTCTCTGAGAGCAGATGGAAGCTCAGTGAAGAAGAGCTGAACACCAACACGATCAGGAGTTAAGGTTCACCTTCTGTAGAAACCTTCAGACCAAACGACTGTTTTATTGTGCTGAACAACAGAGACTGCTCCGATTTAAAGGCATGTTTATCGTCCCTGTAAAGGTCCAGACGGTTTGATTCTAAATCAGGTCCAGGTTCTATATTAATCCAGTCTCAGTCCTCAGAGAGATCCTCCCAGTCTGGATTCAGAAACTGAACCTTAAAACCAGCCGTCAGGACTTCTGGGACTTTGTGACCATCCAACCGTGCAGTATTTAGTTTCTCTGAGTGTTGACCTGAAATCTGCTGAATTTTTATTAGATCACTCAGATCAGCCAATCAGAAGAGAGGATCAGACTTTTATTGTGAAAGTTTGTGTTCCGCTCTGTCTAATGTGGAGCACCGACTGAGCCGCTGCTAAAAAAGACAGAGAGGCTGATGGGAATTTTTAACAAGTGGGTTACCCAGTTTGTCCTGAAGGTCGGTCCGGACTGATCCAGCTGGATTTAAAGTGAACTTTGGTGGTTTGATCCTGATCCTGTTCATTCAGTTCAGTCTGTCTCTGAGCTTTGTCTTTTTTTTAGATTTGAATCTTTAATCAGCCGATGAAGAGTGACAGGACATGACAGCTGTCAGGTCAGCACGTCATCTGGAGTCAGTCAGATCAACTCGGTTGTTGTTGGTTACTGTAGTCATCATCACTGTTGATGTAAAAGTAGATCTTTATAAGTTGTCACGAGTTTCTTCCCACAAACATTTACAGCAGAGTTTCATTATTTTGTGGTGCAGTTTTAGAGGAGCTGGAGATAATTAGAGCAGCAGGTCTCTGTATCGTTGGCTCGTCCTCATTAAAGCCTCTTTGATTTAAAACAGGATGTTTTCAGCTGCAGTTCTGTCGTAAAGTTAATCATCAGATTCACAATCTGTTCATCGTGTTCTGAGTGAATCCAGCGACTCTTCATCAAAACCTGACCTGAAAAAGTTTTGAAATGTTCTCGTTTTGGAGGTCCTTCTTCTTCTTCACTGCTCTGTAACAGACGCTGCCCGGAGCTGCGCAGAGCGACTTCCCGTGCTACGCGACTTAGAGCAGCGAAGAAGAACCGAATTAAAAGAGAGCTGTGGTCACTCTAAAGTTCATTATGAAAAGACATAAAAGAAGATTTTAGATGAGACAGACAGCCGCAGTCTCAGATACTGAAAAGGAAGTCAGGGCTGAAGATCTGGATCCAGCAGAAGGACCTTCTGAAAATACCAAATTTCCCCTCTGATGTTTAACATAATAAGATTTACTGACACGCTCTGAGATCTACGGTGTCCTAAATGGGTCAACACAAAGAAGTGATGCTTTTATTGGTCCTGGTCTGCAAAGGTCTACGGTCTGGCCTCTGGAGGACTTCTGGTTTTCATCACAGCAGACAGAGACTCTGAACCAGAACAGGCTGATATGACTGAAGGTTTTTACAGATCAGTGAATTTGGCCTAAATGAAAACAGAATGATGCACCAGATCACATCTGTGACTCTGCTCATGGAGGTTGTGTTGTTGGTTTTGTGATTTTAAGTTTGTACTGTTGTGTCTGAGCTCTGCTGACCCAGACAAGCTCCACCCCCTTGGACTCTCCTCCGGCCCTGCAGGATCTGGCTCCGCCCACCTGGACTCTCGATGGTCACCTGAAATCTGCTGTACTTTTATTGGATCACTCTGAGAGCTGTCAGCCAATCAGAAGAGAGGACCAGAGCACGGACCTTTAAACTTTGTGTCTGGTCTGCGTCACATGCCTCTTCATCACCAGATTTACATTTCTCCATCACGATGTAAATCTGGTGATGAAGAGGAAGTTCGATCATATGACTCTTCAGAATAAAAGAGCATGAACTTGAAAATCCAAAGACCTTCAGACCGTGTGGACCTTTGACTCTCTGACCCGTCTGCAGTTTTCAGTCCTGCATTATTTGACATCACATGTCTCCTGTCCCCCCCCCCCCCCACCGCTGCGTCTCAGAGGAGCCGTCCAGACAGATCAGACGCTGTTCATTGGTCACGAGCCTCCCATCAGTCCTGTGAGCCCCGGCCTGTTTCCCAGGAGGCTTTGGGCTCAGTGACGGCTCGGTGTTTTCATCAGTCTGCTTGGTCCTCAGAATGAAGTCTGTGTGTGTGTGTGTGTGTGTGTACAGCTGACTTTAGTGTTAAAGTCTTTAATGAAAACTGGTACTGAATAAATTCTTCGGCCGTCTTGTCCTCAGAGCGTCAGCGGCGGTTTGTGTAACGGAGGTTCCCGCTCATCTTCAGTTTGGATGACGGGCTGAAGACCAATGATGATGCTGATGATGTCGTTATCTTCAGCGTGGTGATGAACTGAATGTTGGTGTTTTATAGGAAGTGATGAAGAAAGCTATCATCATCAGTGTTTTTCTGTTCCCTCCAGGCTCAGATCGCCTTCCTGCAGGGGGAGCGGCGAGGTCAGGAGAACCTGAAGAAGGACCTGGTGAGGCGGATTAAGATGCTGGAGTACGCCCTGAAGCAGGAGAGGTCAGAACCTGAACCCTTTAACCCCCACCAACTCAGGTGACGCCACCTGAGGATGCTTATCAGACCGCACACAGCTCGCCCCCACGCTGAGACCCAAGTCCAGACAGGAAGTCACCCCTGAAGGCTGGGACATGGTTCCTGTCTGAGGCTCAGTCCAGATCAGAGACCTGAACCTCCTCATGTCAGGGGTCTGATCAGATCCACAATATTTACTCCATCTGAGCTTCATGAGTCAAACTTTAAACTTTATTCTGTTTCCATCACTGACATCATCAACACGTGAGCCAGGAAACCACAGAGGGTCAGAGGTCAGAGGTCAGAGGTCAGAGGTCAAGAATCAGTCACACTGTGAAAAGAGTTAACCTGGAGTCTGATTAGGACATTGATGCCTCTCAGCGTGAAGTCGATCCGTCGACTCTGATCCTCTTATAGATTATTGGTTATTAATCAGATGATTGACAGCTCTGAGTGCTGTTCACTGGAGCGATACAGCAGGTCTGGAACCAGGTCTGGACCAGACCAAGTCTCCGGTCTCAGTCCATGAAATGATACATATCGTCTGTGTGTGGGTGTGTTTACCTTCAGGGCCAAATACCATAAGGCGAAATACGGAACAGACCTGAACCAGGGACAGATCCAACCACCGAGCTATGACTCAGGTAAGACCAGCCGGTCACTCCCTGCTCCAGCCTCAGGCCCGGTCCAGCCTCAGACCTGCTCCAGCCTCAGGCCTGGTCCAGCCTCAGACCTGCTCCAGCCTCAGGCCCGGTCCAGCCTCAGGCCCGGTCCAGCCTCAGGCCTGGTCCAGCCTCAGACCTGGTCCAGTTCTCTGGCTGGTTGGACTCAGGTGTAAGAGAAGAACACCAGCTGATCCACAAACCAGATTCAGGTCTCAGTCTGACAGACCCTCAGTCTCAGTGATACTCTCTGCCCCCCCCCCCCCACTCTCTCTCTCTCCCTCTCTCTCTCTCTCTCTCTCTCTCTCTCTCTCTCTCCCTCTCTCTCTCTCTCTCTCTCTCTCTCTCTCTCTCTGTCTGTGTCTCTCGTCCCTCAGATGAAGGGAATGACAGCGATGCTCCCATCAGTCCTCCAAACAGCAGCAGCCATCAGCTCAGCTGGAAACAAGGACGGCAGCTGCTGAGACAGTGAGTTCACACACACACACACACACACACACACACAGAGTCTGTGTGTGTTTGGGGGGGGGCGGGGGGGGCAGGACCGTGATGATGGTAATTGTGACATTAAACTTGAAGATGAACACGGTATTGATTAGCTCGATGCTAACGCTCAGAATCAAACATGGCGGATGAACGTGTTCACCAGCTCTCTTCACCTCATGTTAGTGTTCATGTTGTGTGTCTGTGAGAAGTTGAAGAGCGTGTGTATGTAGTGTGTAGCTTGTGCATTATTTGTCCTGTGTGTGCCTGTGTGTGTGCTGACAGTGAATGGAGGATTGTGTAGAGGCCTCCTGCGATCGGAGAGGCTGGTACAGAGGGAGGGGGAGGCTGACCTTCCTCTCTCTGTGAACAACACACTAGATGTTATTCAGAATAAACCTCAGTCCACTGAGGACTAAACCGCCGCGGTCGGGTCCAGCAGGGTCCAGCAGGGTCCAGGTCTCTGGTGTCCCAGGGTGCAGGTACAGTACAGAACTTAAACTCTGTCGTAGCCTCAGGCTTCGGGTCTGGATCTTTTACATGAAAGAAGAATGATGCATATTTAAAGATCTGAACTTCTTCGTTCATAAATCATTTAAATGTTTGAAATTGGCCAGAAAAGTCTTAAATGTGCTCTGTGACATCATCACCTTCATCAGGAGCTGCAGGAGGTGACAAAGAAAAGTCTAGAAAATCAGCTTGTTTATTGTTGGTCTGTTTAGTGAACCTTTAATTTTGTCTTTTCTGCTTTTTCATCTCTTTGTGTTTCTCATTTTTAAAACGTGACCTCATCTTCAGACTCAGCTGATTCTGTCTTATTATTCTTTATTGTCCTGATAAAAACTGTGTAAAGCAGAATAGCCAAAGAAAAGTTCCTCTCATGTGTTTGTGTTGTTCTAGAGCTGATCTGAAGTTTCTATCTTTATCTGATCAGGAGTTCTGCTCATTAATGATGAAAAATCAGCTCTAAATATCTGAAGAACCATACAGGACTGATCCAGAGACTCTGACAGCTCTCCTATTGGCACCCACCGGAGCCAATAGGAGTGTCCGATGTAGAGAGGTGACTCTAGACGTCACTGTTAAAG
Source organism: Remorina albescens (assembly GCA_034769265.1). Classification (NCBI taxonomy): domain Eukaryota; kingdom Metazoa; phylum Chordata; class Actinopteri; order Carangiformes; family Echeneidae; genus Remorina; species Remorina albescens. The sequence goes on from CM068487.1 coordinate 27,631,307, forward strand.
ATGGAGGATGAGAATGGATGTATAAGGAGTCAGAGAGTCGGACTGATCCAGATCTGTCAGTGAAGTCGGTGCCAAAGTTATTACATAAATATTAAAATGCATTTATACAAACAGACAAATAATAATAATAAACAGAGATGGGTCTCTCTGAGGCGACAGCCCCCCCCGACCCCCCCAGGGACACCAGCAGGACTCTGGACTTGATAATCAGAACTTGAGTTATCATTGATTGTGCAGTGGAGACTGACCTGCTCAGAACTTGTTCTGCGCCCGAACCACTCAGCTATTAGGTGGTCCCTGTCTCCTGGGTGGGAAACAGCTGGTGATTGGTTGTTTCTCCCTCTGACCCCTCCCCCCAGGTACCTGCAGGAGGTGGGATACACTGACACAATCTTGGATGTGAAGTCCCAGAGGGTGAGGGCGCTGCTCGGTCTGACCGGAGACTCAGGAGAGAAACCTTCAGAAAGGAAACCCGAACCCATGGTCAACGGCACCGAACCGTCCTCCCTGAAGGACAGCGGCATGGTCAGGTATGTGGCCTGGCGTCCTCCAGTAACCACGACAACGGTGAGAAACCGTAGGCTACGACTCACCTGGTCTCCTCCTTCCTGTTTCCCACAGTAAACCCAACATGTCTGACTCGGCCACCGTGTTGGAGGCCTTCAAGTTCATAGAGAGCGCCGCGGCAGAGTTCAGCGACGAGGACGAGGAGGAGGACAGCGAGGGGCGGGACAAGACCATCCTGGACCTGGCTGCAGTAAGAGGAGACACTAAGGGGGGGGGGGGGGTAGTTAAAGCTGCTGGCCAGCCGCTCGGGGACAGACAATCAAAGTTTAGCAATTTTCTGTCGGACTTCCAGGAGGATCTGATCTGTCCTGTACTCCATCCTGATTGGATGGTACAGCCTGTCAGTCACACAGCAGTTACTCCTCTTCATCACTTGCACATCATGAATGTGTGCCAGCTTCCAGAGTCTTCATCCTGTTATGATTTTTAACAGATGGTGAAGAAAAAACAGTCGTCCACGCCATCTTCCACGACCTCTGACCTCAGCGACGACCCCGACACGGAGGAGGCCCTGAAGGGATTCGACTTTTTGGCCAGTCCGGACGAGCTGGACGGATCAGCTGAGGACAGCGGAGAGTGTGGTAAGACCGGCGGGACATCGGTGTGATCACCATCTGGTCCCTAATCTGATGTTTTTAGAACGTACAGTTTAATCTACAGAGGGGTTCAGCAAAAACTACATGGCCACTGACAGGTGAACAGAATAACACTGATTACCTGGTTACCATGGTTACCTGTCAGTGGGCGGGGTCCATCGGGTGATCATTTGCCCCTGAAGTTGATGTTGAAGCAGAAAATGGTCCAGTGTGAAGATCAGAGAGACTTTGAGAAGAACAAAACTGTGATGAGGAGACGAGTCAGAGCTTCTCCAACACTGAGGGGTGAGACCGACCAGAAGGGGGACCACAGGGTCAGGGGTCAGGGGTCAGGGGTCACTGAGGGTCTGATCCAACCAGACCATCATGAAGACACAAACAAAGGTAGCCTGGTCTGGTGGATCAGGTTTTCTCAGGGGTAGACAGGGGCCAGGGTGCATTATGGGAAGAAGGCCAACAGGTGGAGACCATGTCCTGCTGGGACACCTTGGGTCCTTCATTTATGTGGAAACCTGGTCCAGACCAAGTCCAGGATAACGCTCCCTGCCTCACTGAACAACATTCCTCTCCCTCTTCTTCCTCCTCTTCCTGGCTGTTTAGAGAAGGAAGACCAGTCTTTGGGTGATCTGTCCTGGGACGTGGACCAGGGACTGATAAACCAGCTCAAGGAGCAGTACAGGAAGGAACGCAAGGGCAAGAAGGGCGTGAAGAGTAAGTCCTGTATCAGCCTCCATCTTTCCGCCTCCTCCTGTGGATTGTTGTCGTTTCCTTGACCTCCTTTGTCGCTTCCTTGATCACTTCCCCCCTCTTCCTCCTCCTCTTCCTGCCCCTCCAGGACCAAACCGGTCCAAGTTGCAGGACATGCTGGCTAACCTTCGGGATGCCGAGGAGCTTCCCTCCATGCAGCCCCCTGTGACGCCCCCCTCCCGACCCAGTGTACCCAGACTGAATGAGCACGAAGTGGGACGCCCAGACGACGGTAGCCCCGCCCTCCGTGAAACCAAAGTTTTGTGCTCTAACTGTCTGAGGTTCCAACTCATTGATGAGCCAGTCTGGTTTCTCTCCCTGTAGAGGCGCTGACCTTCCTGCCGTCGTCGGGGAAGTCGTTCATTCTGGGCCGAGTGGACGAGGCGATCTCTAACGAGCTGGGACTGGGAGAGCTGGCTGGACTGACCGTCGCCAATGAGGCCGACAGCCTGTCGTACGATGTGAGTCCAATCGTTTACTTCCTGTCTCTGGGATCATCGGAGGGGTCACGCTCGTCCAATGAGGCTAGAGCCTGATGGGAAATGTTCCTTCCTCAGATCGCCAACAACCAAGACGCTCTGAGAAAGACCTGGAACCCCAAGTTCACCCTCCGGAGCCACTTCGACTCGGTCCGCAGTCTGGCCTTCCACCCGGTGGAGCCGGTCCTGGTCACGGCCTCCGAGGATCACACCCTCAAACTGTGGAACCTCCAGAAGACAGCGCCCGCCAAGAGGTGAAGCAGAATTTTTTACAGGGCAGTGAACCGGGCTTTTATGTTGAATGCCTGCTTCCTCCCTTGTTTTAATCTGACCTGTCTCCTCTTTAATCTTCCAGATGTGCTGCATTAGATGTTGAGCCCATCTACACCTTCAGAGCCCACAGGTGAGCCCAGTTCGCCTGTCTGACCTCTCATCACCAGAACATTTCAGGTTCCAGAAAAACTGATCAGTGACCAGATGAATCATGTCCGTCCCACAGCAGCGCCGTGCTCTGCGTCACCATGAGCTCCAGCGGTGAGCAGTGTTTCAGCGGGGGGGTGGACGGCACCATCCAGAGCTGGAACACCCCCAACCCCAACATTGACCCCTACGACTCGTACGGTACGTATGACAGCAGAAGAAGCAGAGTCTCTGACCTCAGTGGATAATGACCACGACCTTTAGCTGCTTCACTGTTTCCACGTGAGGGAGGCAGAAACTGAGACGAAAAACAAATAGAAATAAAAAAACAGGAGCTGTACGTAGCCAACATTAGCATCAGCAGCTAAAGGAAACGCTGAGTTCAGCATCAAACTTCTGTCTCCAAAGCTGGAAGCTTCTCTGTCCTCTATTTCAGGATTTTTTCTTCTCATTAACTTAGCATGCTAACCAGTTAGCCCTGTTCAGCTGGACCGTCTACAGTGACTCATCATTTTCTGATGCCGAGTCACTGCAGCGTCCGTTCTGTCGTACGATGGCGGAAGCTGTTGACGGGTAACAAAGCAGCTTTGGAAGCTAACATTAGCTGTACTTGTTGCTGCAGAGCCCTCGGTCCTGCGGGGGGCGCTGTGCGGTCACACTGACTCGGTGTGGGGCGTGGTTTACAGCTCGGCTCATCACCGCCTCCTCTCCTGCTCGGCCGATGGGACGGTCCGGCTGTGGAACGCCGCCGACACTTCACCATCTCTCGCCGTGTTCAACGAGAGAGGAGGTGAGAAACATCTGAATTTCCTGCAGCGCCACCAACAGGTCAAAATGGTTGACGTGTCCACCTCCTCCCATCAGGACCAACAACTGAGGAGGATTTCATTTAGTTTACTGAGTTTGTTTCATTAGTCACTTTAGTGAGACTCAGTTCTGACTGATTCTGCCGTCTCGCCTTCAGAGCTCGGCGTTCCGACCTCGGTGGATCTGGTTAGCAGCGAACCGGCTCACATGGTGACGTCGTTCACCACCGGACACATCGGACTCTTCAACATGGAGACCCAGCAGCTCGTCCTGAAGCTGGACTCTGCCGGACCACCAGGTAATCACAGACCCAGACTGAGGTGCATGGAGCGTCTGGGTCCTGATTGGTCCAGCTCCATCAGTCTGATCCTCCTCCTCTGAATCTGATTGGTTCAGACTGTTGATTTAAAGCTCTGTAGTAGGGACTATTTTCTGTGGCGGAGGAATCTCCTCTTAGTGACTTGTGTCCTCGTGTCCACAGAGGCTCCGTGTAAGATCAACAGAGTCCTGAGTCACCCCATGCTGCCGATCACCATCACCGCCCAGGAGGACCGCCACATCCAGTTCTTCGACAACAACACAGGTACACACCAGGTCCTCACACCAGATCCCCAGGTCCCCTTAGACCAGGTCCTCAGACCAGATCCCCAGCCCCACTTAGACCAGGTCCTCAGACCAGATCCCCAGCCCCACTTAGACCAGGTCCTCAGACCAGATCCCTAGGCCCCCTTAGACCAGGTCCTCAGACCAGATCCCCAGGCCCCACTTAGACCAGGTCCTCAGACCAGATCCCTAGGCCCCCTTAGACCAGGTCCTCAGACCAGATCCCCAGGCCCCCTTAGACCAGGTCCTCAGACCAGATCCCTAGGCCCCCTTAGACCAGGTCCTCAGACCAGATCCCCAGGCCCCCTTAGACCAGGTCCTCAGACCAGATCCCCAGCCCCACTTAGACCAGGTCCTCAGACCAGATCCCTAGGCCCCCTTAGACCAGGTCCTCAGACCAGATCCCCAGGCCCCCTTAGACCAGGTCCTCAGACCAGATCCCCAGCCCCACTTAGACCAGGTCCTCAGACCAGATCCCTAGGCCCCCTTAGACCAGGTCCTCAGACCAGATCCCCCAGACCCCCTGGAGTTTTTGGGCCTCTCTGACTTGAGATCTGTTGTGGACTTGTAGGGAAGCTGATCCACTCCATGGTGGCTCACCTGGACTCTGTGACCAGTCTGGCTGTGGATCCAAACGGACTGTACCTCATGTCAGGAAGTGAGTGTTCGTCAGTTTCTGTCTGAAATCTGCACTTTAATAGAGTTTGAGCTATTGCCTTGTTGTGCCTTGTTGGGATAGGTCAGCTGACTGACTCCCCTCTCTCTCTCTCCCAGGTCATGACTGCTCCATCCGTTTGTGGAACATGGAGAGTAAAACCTGCATCCAGGAGTTCACCGCCCACCGTAAGAAGTTCGAGGAGTCCATCCACGACGTGGCGTTCCACCCCACCAAGTGCTACATCGGCAGCGCCGGGGCCGACGCGCTCGCCAAGGTCTTCGTATGACCCGAGTGTGGAGGTCAGAGGATGAGGGGAGGAGACGCCACGATGGAAGAAGGTGGAGTGTGAGCCTGGATGAGGAAGCAGAGGCCGAAAGGCGACAGTGACCCGGACTGATCCTGTAAGATTCGTCAGATGGACATCCCCGCCAGCCTCCTGGACTCGGGCTGGCCCGGGTCCCGAAAACAAACCAACTTCTGGATGAGACCAAAAAGGCCAAAAATCAAAACAGGAAGCGTCGGTACATTTTTCCCAGACGCTGGAATCTTTTCTTTCTCTTTTTTGTGTCGCAGGTGAAGACACAAACTCCGCCTCTGTGTCGTCACTAACCAGCGCTGTCTGCTGGCGTCATGGTAACGTGCCTTTTTTCTTTAGAGCGTCAGTTCGTTGAGGTGTTGAGGATCAGAAGATGTGGGAGGAGCCAGTTCACGCCGGACTTTGGTGGATTTGTGCTGTTAAATTCACGTGTGAATTTTATTTCATCTCATTAGTTGTGCCTACAGCCTGAGGAGGCAAGAGGGCAAAGGTCGTGACCCTGAGGCTCAAGGTGAAACTTGCAGCGAAGCTTCTCTCGTTTATTCCTCCTGCTTTGAATGAATTAATCACATCACGTATTTATTAGGACTTTAAGTGAAAGATGAGCGGCTCAGCTGCTTCCTGCTGCGCCTGACAGAAGCTGTGTTGCTAATGCTAATTAGCTCATTTTGTTGTAAAATAACAATAATAACAAAACTGTAAAAGTTTAGTGACACAAGCTCGCCTCCAGGTTTGTACATGGTTTATATGCTGACTGCCTGAAAATCCTGTATTTTGTGTAATTATCATTATTATCATTACTATTATTATGATTATTTGGAGCAATGACTAGTTTTTTAAATGACGTGTTTGGTGACAGACCTGTGAGATACAGCCTGATTTTTTTTTTTTTTTTTAAGTCGTCTTACTTGAAAAGTGATGCTTTTTCCTGTCTGTGTTAGAAGATGTAAGTGTTCACGACGACTCCTCAGCACTACAACACTTTTTATTTTGCTTTTCACCAAATGATCATCTCCAAAACGCAGCTGATTTCCTGCCACCGTGGGGAAGCAGTTTGCTTTTCTTTTAGTGTAAAAAGTGGAAACAGAGACTGGACTTGTACAGTTTTTGGGTATTAAAGCAGATCTATTTATTAACCTGGTGTAAAAGGGAAATTTAAATGATGAGCAGAAAGTTCAAATGTGATTTGTGTGATGAATAAAAACACAGAGTCGGTGGCTGTGGTTTAAATTCAACTTGCCTGTAAAATTCCTTAAAAAGTGAGTGGAGTCTGGCTGTTTGTTGTTGTGACATTTCCATTAAATGAAGCTTCATTTCCAACAGAAAACAAGAGCTACCAACACTGAAACGTCTGAACAACAATGAAAACCAGGTATGTTTCAGTTTCCACGACAAACAACAACAACGTAAAATCTACAGTCTGGAAGAAAGTCAGGATATCGATGTTTCAGCTCTTTACAATGTGAGAAACAGATGCATGATGGTGACTCACCAGGAAACGAGCAGAGTCTCACTGGACTGTGATTTAAGAACCAGAACCAGATTTATGAAGACTTTAATAGAGTCTGGTTGCATCGGGTCTCATCAGTCCATCAATATTTGTGCACTTTGTTTCACTTTCATCTCCTGAAAACATCAAATCACCAGCACGACTGATAGGTGTTGCCTAGAAACAGAACCTAATGGCTCATTTCTCACTGGACGGGCTCGTCTAACTTCATTTACCTGAGAACAGGAGTCAGACGTCACTTCCTCTCCATGAACGGCTGGACTGAGTCAGACCTGGATCAGGACCCATAAAGGATTCTTTAGTGTACAGAGACATGAAGGACAGACAGGACACAAGGACATAAAGTGTTTGTTCAGAACATCATCAGATTTTTCAGAAACAATAAAAGAGTCTTTTGTTCATCATCTGTTTGTGTTATTTTATTAACTCACTATCTTTTTCAGCTGCTTTAAACACACACATGGAAAAATAACCACTAAATAGATCTACTACTGAACGGCGGTTGGAGTCACCAGATATATTTAAACTTTCTCTCAGTGTCAATCAGTATAATTAGATTTTACAACAATAAATTAAAATGATACATTATGTGTGGAGATAATTTTTAAATCCACTGTTTCCTAAATATTGCAGTTTGGAGTTAATTTACACGGTAAAAAGGTGAAACATAGATGTGAATTCACTCACATGTTTAAAAAGCATTTATCACATTTAGCTGCAGCTCCTGATTTCATTTAGATGTTTGATCATTTTATCAGAAACATGTTTCCCAGCTCCCAGCGCTGCTGCTCCTCCGAGCTCAGCCTGCCGCTTCAAACCGTAGAAGAAGAACGGCTGTTAGCTGTTAGCCGTTAGCTGCCGTAAACAAAGCTCCGCTCTGAGTCCGTCGAGCCACAAAAACCTGCTGAATGTGGAAGAAATCACCCGAAACGTCTCCGTGTCCGTCTGAAGTGAGTGAACAGGCCGGACTTCACCGAGCAGCTCCGAGAAGTAACATTAAAAACCAAAAACGCAGTTAGCTAACCAACAAACATGTTTCCGCTAGTTAGTTTGTTAGCTAACTAAGTAACTCGCGTAAAAATGCTAACGTGGAAAGAGTTGTTGTTGTTGTTGTTGAATACGGTTGGGGTGTGTGTGTCTGTAGCTCGGTATTGTGTTGTGGGGTTTTTGTGTTAAGTGTTGTCGGTGGTGAGTCAGTCTGACGGGGCTCCGGCCGCTCCGCTCCCCGTCTCTGTGCCCCTCCAGCCGGCCGCTCTGAGCCATGATCCGGCTCTCCGTCTGACCGGAACATCATGGCTGCTGAGCTGTTCCCCACCAAGAAGCTGGTCCCCTCCGCCTCAGCGAGCAGCACCACCTCCATCCAGCAGTACCAGCAGCAGAACCTGACCAACAACAACACCACCGCCGCGCAGGGCTGCTGCAACTGGCAGGGCCTGTACCCCACCATCCGGGAGAGGTGAGTGTCCTAGTCCTGTTCCTGGTCCTGGTCCTGGTCCTGTTCCTGGTCCTGTTTTTGGTCCTGTTTCTGGTCCTGTTCTTGGTCCTGTTCCTGGTCCTGGTCCTGTTCCTAGTCCTGGTCCTGTTCCTAGTCCTGGTCCTGGTCCTGTTCCTAGTCCTGTTCCTAGTCCTGGTCCTGGTCCTGGTCCTGTTCTTGGTCCTGTTTCTGGTCCTGTTCTTGGTCCTGTTTCTGGTCCTGTTCTTGGTCCTGTTTCTGGTCCTGTTCTTGGTCCTGTTTCTGGTCCTGTTCTTGGTCCTGTTCCTGTTCCTGGTCCTGGTCCTGTTCCTAGTCCTGGTCCTGTTCCTAGTCCTGGTCCTGGTCCTCAAAGACCCGCTTCTGCTAACTGCTAACTTTGGGCCTGACCGGGTTCACCCCTTCATAGGTACAGGTCACTCCAAGTCACAGACTGGTCTCATTAACATAACACTGAGTCCAGCTCAGAATCCAGGCCTAGATCCAGGATCAGGAGCTCAGGACTTGGAGACCTGAAAGACACCCTCACGTCATGTGTTTGTGATGTCGTAGTGTGTTTTCGTACATAACTGCTAATGAATGATCAGGACTCGTCTCAGTCAGGAAACGGATCATTAATCCTCGTAGGTCAAGAGTCACCACAGGCTCAAGATTGTGACATCATCAGGTGATCCTGTCTGCTTCTGACGGCGTGTGAATTCTGTGTCCTCGTAGAAACTCAGTCATGTTCAACAATGAGATGATGGCGGATGTTCACTTCGTGGTCGGACCACCTGGTGGGACGCAGCGAGTTCCAGGACACAAGGTAACGACCAGATCAAACCTGGGTTAGGGTTGTTTGGATCCTTCACTGATAAAACATTTCCTCAGAATAATGAAGACAAACCGACTCTGAAAAAACAAACAAACAATAAACACACACAAATTATTCAAACATGTCTGTGAGAGATATCTGGTGTTTATCAGCTTCATATGGAGACCAAAGTTCAGTTGTCTGAGGTCCAGGTCTTAATAGACCAGACCAGCAGAGGGATCAGGACTTCATGGAGGCTATGCGATCCTGGACGTGATCAGTCTGGCTCAGAGATGGTGGATTGTCAGAACAGTTTTATATTCAAATGATAAAATCTTGAGTTACTATCAGCAACATAAACATAAACTCTAACTGTTGCAGCCAAAATGTGAACCAGACTGGATCTTAGACTTGGATCCAGACTGGGGTCTGTGCAGTAGCAGCCTGAGTCACATGACCAGCGGTCCCAGCTGTAGGTGTGTGTCCGTCATCTTGTCCCTCTGCTCTGTTGCAGTACGTCCTGGCCGTCGGCAGCTCCGTCTTCCACGCAATGTTCTACGGAGAACTGGCCGAAGACCAGGACGAGATCCGGATCCCGGATGTGGAGCCCCCGTCCTTCCTCGCCATGTTAAAGTTCGTGGTGCTCTGACTTCCTGATGCAGAAGAGAAGTTCTGTTGGTTTTTAGCGTAGTCTGAACGTCACCATGACAACAGTGTCTGTCTGACCTCCACAGATACATCTACTGCGATGAGATCGACCTGTGCGCTGACACGGTGCTCGCCACCCTCTATGCTGCCAAGAAGTACATCGTGCCTCACCTGGCCCGGGCCTGCGTCAACTTCCTGGAGACCAGCCTGAGCGCCAAGAACGCCTGCGTGCTGCTGTCGCAGAGCTGCCTGTTTGAGGAGCCCGACCTGACGCAGCGCTGCTGGGAGGTGATCGACGCTCAGGCTGAGCTCGCTCTGCGCTCTGAAGGCTTCTGTGACATCGACACCCAGACGCTGGAGAGCATCCTGCGGCGGGAAACGCTCAACGCCAAAGAGATGGTGGTATTTGAGGCGGCGCTGAACTGGGCCGAGGCCGAGTGCCAAAGGCAAGATCTGACGCCCACCATCGAGAACAAGCGTCTGATGTTGGGCAAGGCCATCTACCTGATCCGCATCCCCACCATGGCGCTGGAGGACTTTGCCAATGGAGCAGCTCAGTCCGGCGTGCTCACGCTCAACGAGACCAACGACATCTTCCTGTGGTACACCGCCGCCAAGAAGCCTGAGCTCCTGTTCTGCACCAAACCTCGGAAAGGCCTGGCACCGCAGCGCTGCCACCGCTTCCAGTCCTGCGCCTACAGGAGCAACCAGTGGCGGTACCGAGGCCGCTGTGACAGCATCCAGTTCGCCGTGGACAAACGCGTTTTCATCGCCGGCTTTGGTTTGTACGGCTCCAGCTGCGGGTCGGCCGAGTATAGCGCCAAAATCGAGCTGAAGCGCCAGGGTGTGCCGATGGCCCAGAGGATCATCAAGTACTTCTCAGACGGCTCCAGCAGCACCTTCCCCGTCTGGTTCGAGTACCCGGTCCAGATCGAGCCAGACACCTTCTACACCGCCAGCGTGGTGCTGGACGGCAACGAGCTGAGTTACTTCGGCCAGGAGGGCATGACAGAGGTGCAGTGTGGGAAAGTGACCTTCCAGTTCCAGTGCTCCTCAGACAGCACCAATGGCACCGGAGTCCAGGGAGGCCAGATCCCAGAGCTCATCTTCTACGCCTGAGTCCGGCAGGAGGGAAGCTGCCACCATGACTCTTATTTTGAAGGTCTTCTCAGGAAACTGCTGAAGGGGGGGGGGGCTCCTGCACTTTGACACAGGAGACTTCCTGTTCAGAAGGCTCTTATATTTATATTTTTGATTATCGTGCAGATGAAAAATATTCAGTTTGATCAGAATAAAACACTAAAAGGGTTCTGGTCCCGGTCCCGGTCTTGGTCCTGGTCCTGCTCCAACGACGGACCCGGAGTCAGCTGGTTCAGTTTCCTGCCTTAAAGATCAGGTGTTCAGTGATGAATCCTGGTCTCGTCTCTGGTGCTCTGGTTCTGCTTTGATGTGATGAGCTCCTTTTTACCCATAATCCACCTGAACCTGCTTGACCCTCAGATATCACTACAGAGGCTTTTACCTTGACCTTTGATTTCCTGTCTTCTTGTTGTGTCCATGTTTGACTGTCCTGAAGCTCTTCGTCCTCTGAAGGGCGACACTTTTCTATCTGATTCTATTTTGAAAAAAGATATTTTTAGATGTTTTTGTTTCCTCGTGTCTGAATCCAACCAGAATGTGAGTCAGTCTGTGGCCTTAAGAATGTGTTGGAAATAAAAGCTTCAACAAATGTGTCTGTTCCCCAGACTGTGTTTAAACCTGGACCAGGACTGTCTGTAAACCTGGACCAGGACTGTGTCTAAACCTGGACCAGGACTGTGTTTAAACCTGGACCAGGACTGTCTGTAAACCTGGACCAGGACTGTCTTTAAACCTGGACCAGGACTCTCTCTAAACCTGGACCAGGACTGTCTGTAAACCTGGACCAGGACTGTGTCTAAACCTGGACCAGGACTGTCTGTAAACCTGGACCAGGACTGTCTGTAAACCTGGACCAGGACTGTCTTTAAACCTGGACCAGGACTCTCTCTAAACCTGGACCAGGACTGTCTTTAAACCTCGACCAGGACTGTCTTTAAACCTCGACCAGGACTCTCTCTAAACCTGGACCAGGACTGTCTTTAAACCTGGACCAGGACTGTCTTTAAACCTGGACCAGGACTCTCTCTAAACCTGGACCAGGACTGTGTTTAAACCTGGACCAGGACTGTCTGTAAACCTGGACCAGGACTGTCTTTAAACCTGGACCAGGACTCTCTTTAAACCTGGACCAGGACTCTCTCTAAAGTAGGACAAGGACTGTCTTTAAACCTGGACCAGGACTGTCTTTAAACCTGGACCAGGACTCTCTCTAAACCTCGACCAGGACTCTCTCTAAACCTGGACCAGGACTGTCTTTAAACCTGGACCAGGACTCTCTCTAAACCTCGACCAGGACTGTCTTTAAACCTCGACCAGGACTGTCTTTAAACCTCGACCAGGACTCTCTCTAAACCTCGACCAGGACTGTCTTTAAACCTGGACCAGGACTGTCTTTAAACCTGGACCAGGACTCTCTCTAAACCTGGACCAGGACTGTGTTTAAACCTGGACCAGGACTGTCTGTAAACCTGGACCAGGACTGTCTTTAAACCTGGACCAGGACTCTCTTTAAACCTGGACCAGGACTCTCTCTAAACCTGGACCAGGACTGTCTTTAAACCTGGACCAGGACTGTCTTTAAACCTGGACCAGGACTCTCTCTAAACCTCGACCAGGACTGTCTTTAAACCTGGACCAGGACTCTCTCTAAACCTCGACCAGGACTGTCTTTAAACCTGGACCAGGACTCTCTCTAAACCTGGACCAGGACTCTCTCTAAACCTGGACCAGGACTGTCTTTAAACCTGGACCAGGACTGTCTTTAAACCTGGACCAGGACTCTCTCTAAACCTGGACCAGGACTGTGTCTAAACCTGGACCAGGACTGTCTGTAAACCTGGACCAGGACTGTCTTTAAACCTGGACCAGGACTCTCTCTAAACCTGGACCAGGTCTGTCTTTAAACCTGGACCAGGACTGTCTTTAAACCTGGACCAGGTCTGTCTTTAAACCTGGACCAGGACTCTCTCTAAACCTGGACCAGGTCTGTCTTTAAACCTGGACCAGGTCTGTCTTTAAACCTGGACCAGGACTCTGGGTCTGTAAAGTGGAGTCAAAGCTCAAGAGCCTTAAACCTTAATTCTGTCTGCTGACCATCAGGGGGCGACTCCACTGGTCGTACAAGCAATCAGATAATATTGAAGTCTATGGGAAAATGTCCCTCCTCCTCCTTTATATTGAAGTCTATGGGAAAATGTCCCTCCTCCTCCTCTCTGATCAGTTTATGGTCTCAGTCTCTAGTTTACAGTCTTCAACACAACATGATGTTCATTTTTTTAAATGATGCTACATTTAGAGGGAAACAGAGCAGGAAGGAAGTCCTGAGGTTCTGCCTCGGACGTTTGACCTCTCAGTGTTTCTGAGGTCAGATCAGGTGTCCCTGTGGACATGTTGGACATGTTGGGCCAACTGCAGCTGATTAATAATCATCAATTAATCTGTAAAAAAAAAATAAAATCTCAGACTCAAACAAAACCAACAGAGCTGAAACAGTGAAATAATTTTATTTTCAGGAAACAGCTGATTGGCTGTTTGTACTCAGTCTGCACGCTCTGAACGGATGTAAACGGGAAGCGTTACCATGGTAACAGACATCCCAAGCTGCAACACCAGCGTCCTTTCAGCCTGGGTTGGATTTTATTTTGGAGGTTTAAAAGCGCAGAATGAACATGAAGGGTTAGTTTCCGGTGAGATTTTCAGACTAAAGTCGCTGATTTCCTTTGATTCGGAGATCAACTGAAAACGGAACCTCGGTCCGGTTCTGCAGATTAAACTTCCGGTTAAAGGTTTTATTTGTTCATCATGACGCCGTCAAACTTTAATAACGGTGAGGATGAGTGGAGGGGGCGTGGCCTGGGTGCTCGATTTGACTCTCTCCGCCTTCCGTCCAGAAGGCGGAAGTGACTCCGACCGTCCGGAGTGAACTCAGGTGTCTCTTCGTCGCGATGCAGAGACTAAAGGTTATTTCGGGTCACCTGTCTCCCGCCGACCACAGCCGGGATTTGAGCGGATCCGACTGTGGATCCGGATCTGCAGGGAGCGGCGGTCCGGACGACGTGGTGGTGGTCCACGGACTGAGGACCGCCATCGGCAGGGCCAAGAGGGGATCTTTTAAGGTACCTGAACCCGATCAGCTGCTGAACCCGTTCACCTGCCGACCTTTGACCTCTGACCTCTGACGTATTCCAGGACACCACACCTGACGAGCTGCTGAGTGCAGTGATGACAGCTGTGCTGACAGATGTCGGGCTGCCCCCCTCCCAGCTGGGTGACGTCTGTGTGGGTGAGGTGCCCCCCCCTTACACACACACACACACACACACATACACTCCACATCTTCGTGATTTACCTGCTCCCTGTTCACCTGTGCAGGTAACGTCCTGCAGCCTGGAGCCGGAGCACTGATGGCCAGAGTGGCTCACTTCCTCAGGTCAGAGGTCAGAGGTCACTCAGATTCCCGTTCTCTCTGGTCGTCCTAACTGACCCCCCCCCCCCCCCCCCTCTCTGTCCTCAGTGGGTTTCCAGACTCCGTTCCAGTCTACACAGTCAACAGACAGTGTTCCTCCGGCCTGCAGGCTCTGCTCAACATTGCAGGTAAATGCCTCAGCTTCACTGACGCACCTGTGACCTCTGACCTGTGACCTCACACCTGTGATCTTTGTCTGTGAAGGAGCCATCAGGAGCAGATCCATCAGCCTGGGTCTCGCCTGTGGGTACGTCCACCTCGTCCTCCGCTCACAGTGAGACGACGTCTCTGCAGCATCTTCTGACACCGTGTGTGTGTGTCTGTGTGTGTGTCTGTGTCTGTGTGTGTGTGTCTGTCTGTGTGTGTGTCTGTCTGTGTGTGTGTGTCTGTCTGTCTGTCTGTGTGTGTGCAGTGTGGAGAGCATGTCTCTGCGCTCCATAGGGGAACCTGGAGACCTGAGCTCCAGAATGATGGACAACGACAAGGCCAGAGACTGCATCATCCCCATGGGGTGAGGTCATGTGACTGATGGGAGGAGCATCACTGAACATGTTTCTCCTCTGATTGGTCCAAATCAATCACCAGAACTAATTATATATGAAACTAATATCTAACAACTGCTTTGGACTAAAACACATTTCTATCATAAATAAGTAAAATCATTGTGTGTGTGTGTGTGTCTGTCTGTGTGTGTCTGTGTGTGTGTGTGTCTCTGTGTGTGTGTGTGTGTGTGTGTGTGTGTCTTTCTGTGTGTGTGTGTGTGTGTGTGTGTCTGTCTGTGTGTGTCTGTGTGTGTGTGTGTGTGTGTGTCTGTGTGTGTGTCTCTGTGTGTGTGTGTGTGTGTGTGTGTGCGTCTGTCTGTGTGTGTGTGTGTGTGTGTGTGTCTCTGTGTGTGTGTGTGTGTGTGTGTCTCTGTGTGTGTGTGTGTGTGTGTGTGTCTCTCTGTCTGTGTGTGTGTGTGTGTGTGTCTCTCTGTGTGTGTCTCTGTGTGTGTGTGTGTGTGTCTCTCTGTGTGTGTGTGTGTGTGTGTCTCTCTGTGTGTGTCTCTGTGTGTGTGTGTGTGTGTGTGTCTCTGTGTGTGTGTGTGTGTGTGTGTGTGTGTGTCTCTCTGTGTGTGTGTGTGTGTGTGTGTGTGTGTGTCTCTCTGTGTGTGTCTGTGTGTGTGTGTGTGTGTGTGTGCTCGCAGCATCACCTCAGAGAACGTTGCAGAACGTTTCAGCGTCTCCAGAGAGAAGCAGGACGCCTTCGCTCTCAGCTCTCACCAAAAGTAAACAAACACATTTGTAAAGTGTTATTTTTTCTCAGAGCTCCACCCCCTCAGGGAAGGTGGGCGGAGTCATTACATTGGTCATAGCCAAAACAAACTTTAAACCTTCAGACCGTATGGACCTTTAACATTGACCCCCCCCCCCTCCTCACAGAGCAGCTCGAGCTCAGACTCTGGGCCTGTTTGACCAGGAGATCGTCTCCGTCTCCACCAAGTTGGTGGACGAGGACGGTAAAGAGCGACGGGTGATGGTGCGTAAAGACGATGGCGTCAGACCTGGAACGACTCTGGCAGGACTCGCCAAACTGCGGCCGGCCTTCAAATCCGACGGCAGCACCACAGCAGGTGAGTCGGCGCTCTGAGAGCAGATAGATGAGCCCTCCCCAGGACTCTGACTCCCATGTTCTGTCTTCAGGTAACTCCAGCCAGGTGAGTGACGGAGCAGCAGCCGTGCTGGTTGGTCGCAGGTCAGCGGTGGAGGCTCTGGGTCTGCCGGTCCTGGGCGTCCTGAGGGCCAGCGCGGTGGTGGGCGTCCCTCCTGACGTCATGGGTATCGGACCGGCGTTTGCCATCCCTGCAGCGCTGAAGCAAGCAGGTGAGCTGTGAGGTCATTCTGGGTCACCTGATCGCAACTGAAACTGGTTGAAACGGGTCTGAGCTGGCCCCGTGGATCAGGCTGAAGAAGGTGAAGCTATGACATCAGCATCGATCAGTGATAATCACATTATTTAGCTCCTCCCCCTTCTTCTTCCTCAGCATCATGTCTCTTCTCTGTCAGAAAATAAAGATATAAAACAAACAGAACTGTCTAAAGTCAGAGATCAACAGACCAGGATCCTCTCCTGGAGATCTGAGTTCTGCCTGTTCTCAGTCCCCAGAGGATGAACCCTGCTCTCCTGTAGAAACTGTTGACTGTTGTGTTGTCGTTGTGTCTCCTCAGGACTGACTGTGGCCGACATCGACGTGTTTGAGATCAACGAGGCTTTTGCCAGTCAGGTGAGACTGAGTCCTATTCATGTGTAAGAACCTGAACCTGGACCTGGACCTGGTCCTGGTCCTGGTCCTGGTCCTGGTCCAGGTCCAGTGTGGTGTGTCTGACCGGATCTGGTTCTGCTCAGGCTGTGTACTGTGTGGAGAAGCTGGGGATCCCTCTGGAGAAGGTGAACCCTAACGGAGGAGCCATCGCTCTGGGTCACCCTCTGGGCTGCACCGGAGCTCGGCAGGTGGTGACGCTGCTCAACGAGCTCAAACGGCGAGGCCGGAGGTTAGTGTCGCCGCCGCCACACGACTGTCACGTTAGTGGTCGAACGAGTCCAGACCGGTTCTCCTGTGTTCTGACCACAGGGCGTACGGCGTCGTGTCCATGTGCATCGGGACCGGGATGGGAGCTGCTGCCGTCTTCGAGTACCCGGGACCGTAGGAGCTGACCTGGGTCGGTCCCCTGTAGGTTCCAGCTGCACGGATTCATTGATTAGATGATCGGAAGAAAATGAATCAGATCCAATAACACCTGATCACGTTGTCAAACAGGAAGCTAATCAATAGACTGATCTTTGATGGTTAATGTGCTGATACTGGAGAAAAATCACTTAAAGGACGAGTTCACCATTTTTCACATTTTAAAACCTCCAGGTTTTATTTTGAAGGTCCACATTTTAACTGCTCCAGTCTTTTATTTTGAAGGGTTGAGCTCCATTATAAGTCCAGCTCAGCGTGCTGGTCAGGTGTCCATGTGATCCTACCTGTTGGGGGGGTCAAAGTTCAGTCTTTGTAAATGAAGCTTCAACATCAGAACCAGCTCTGAGTCCTAAACTCTGTCTTGGTCCTGTGGATACCTGTTCACCAGTCAGGTGAACCAGATCTGGACCTGGTCTCATGAACCAGGACCAGATCTGAACTGGTTCCACTGATGAGCTGTAGTGATCGATACTTTTTTAAAATTCTTTTCTAATTTCAGCTGATCGAGTGCCTTTGATTTGACGTTGCCGATTAAACGGCTTACAGGGTTTCTACTCTGAACCTGGATCAGGTCTGGATCTTATGTAACTCTGTAACCATGACAACAGATACCTGCACTGATTCTCTGTGAAGCAACAATAAAACACACTGAAGCAGCAGGATCCAGTTTTACTCATTTGTTTCTGTACAAATACATAAAAAATAAACACCGGTCCTGGTCCTGGTCCTGGTCCTAGGTGGTCCAGACCAGAACTAGATCCAGTGTCAGTCCGGTCTACACCAGCTTCTGTTTCTTCCGAGCCTGAAACTGCTCCGTTTTGCTCTTGATGGACTTGACGAGCAGCGACAGGCCGGGGTCCATCGCTTTCTTTCCTGCTGGAGCGTCAGACTCATTTTCACGTTTCTTGCCCGTCGTCGCTTCCTGTTGGTTGGCGGCAGACTCCGGGAGCGTGGGCGCGGCCAGCCGAGCGGCGAGGGCGTCGTCCTTCAGCCGCTGCTCCTCCTGTCGTCGGCGCTGCTTCTCGGCCAGGATGCTCTGGGTGGCCTTGGTCTTCCTGTAGCTCGGGTGGGAGGGGTCCAGGTTGAACAGGTGGGAGGTGAACATGGCGTCGAACCGAGTGTCTTTCACGTCCACCTGGACGTAGACAGACAGTTCTTTAAACATTCGTGCTCATTAACACAACAACCAATCAGCATCACCAGAGAGGCGTCAGGCCTGAAGAACGCAGCGCCCACGACTCGCCATGACAGGAACAGGAAGTAACTCGACACATTTCCACTTTATAAACAGGAACACGTGTGGAGACGGAGACAGACAGAATCATCTGACCTGGAAGTCGTCGCCCTCCACAGGCTCCGCCCCCTTCTTTAGCAGCTTCTTCTTCTTCTTCTTGCTCAGGTTCTGCTGCTCTACGATCTTGTCGTAGTTAAAATGTTTGTGTTTGTCGTCGTCGTCGTCCATCAGCAGAGACATCTGAGCCTGAGCGCGCGCACACACACACACACACACACACACACACAGGTGAGGACCAGTTCGACGTCTCCTGATGATGAACTGAGATGACCTCTGTCTGTGACCTCTGACCTTTTGCCTCTCCAGCTCTTCTTCCTCCTCAGCCGTCCGCTCCTCTTCCTCCTGCTTCTTCTTCTTCTTCTTCCCCTTCTGTTTCCTCTGAGCACCTGCAGACACATCAGACTGTCACTGTCGAGGACCAGGACCTGGTTTTCCTGACAGCAGATCAATAATCAAACGTATGGATCACCTGTAGCACTCAGCTCCTCGGAGAAGAAGGGGTCACTGAGGTCAACGTCTGGAGGGAGCTCGTCGTCGCTGAGGTCTTCCTGTGGCGCCCCCTGGAGGACAGACATGAGGCACATTGATCAGTGAGGTGATGAAGACTCCACTCAGCTGAGGAGGAAGATGACGTCACCTGTTTCCTGTCAGATTTCTTCTTCTGCTTCTTCCTGTCCCTCTTCTTCTGCAGGAAGTCCTCCCACGGCGTCAACTGCTCTTTTCCCTCCAGTTTCTTCTTCACCAGCTGCTCCGTCGTTTCCTTCAGTCCTGAACACAGAAGGCACATTGAAGGCTGTGTGTGTGTGTGTGTGTGTGTGTGTGTGTGTGTGTTTCCTTGTAAATGCTCTGAATCTAAATCTGTGAGGACTAAAGCTGTATGTCAATGATTGTCCTCACACACCTGGCACCCAGGTGATCTCCATCTCCATGTCTTTGTCCTCCTGCAGCTGCTTCTCTTTGTCCCTCAGGCCTTTCAGCAGTTCTCTGTACTTGGAGATCTGCTCTTCGCTCTTCTTCTTCTTCTTCTTCTTCTCCTCCTCCTCCTCTTCTTCCTCCGGAGGCTCCTCCTCCTCTTCCACCTGCTTATCTGTGAAACCAAAGGTCAGCCTTCGGCTTCATGTGACCACAAAAGAAGAACAACCGTCTCACCATCTGCTGCATCGTCTCCAAAGTGGACCTCTCCATTTTCATCGTCCTCCTCTTCCTCGCTGGAGGAGGCCAGGTAGGCGTTGAAGTCCATCTCCAGCAGCTCGTTCTTGTTGAACTTCCTGTTGAGGGCGGTCACCCGCTCGTGGTCGGTCTCATCCCACGTGAGCTGCACCTGATTGGTCGACATGAATTGTTTTTTTTTTATTTTGTCAATCATCAGAGGGCGACTCTACTGTGTGTGAAAGAAGTCAGGTTGTGTTAACCTGACCGAACTGGAGGCTTCAGATCAGAACGACACAAATGTTGGATTTTGACTGTTGTCTGTTAAAAAAAGTAACTTTTGGGTTTATTTAGGATGAAGGAAGTCAGCTGATAAAAAAGCCTCCCACCTTTGAGGTGGACGTGGCCGATGAGGTGAACAGTTTTGGCGTGTAGGCTGCCAGGTTGGCGTCTGTCGCCACGTCTCTCGGTTCCTCGGAGAAGGTGACATCATCTGGAATGAACCTGTTCAGGAAGGTTAGTTTAGTGCTTCAGGTCTGACGTTTTGGTGTCCTGCTGGTCTGAAGTTCACTTCCTCCTACCGCAGGTCCAGGACCGAGCAGCTGCTCTCGAACTCGTAGCCGTCACACTCTGCGTAGATCTTGGCGGCGGTGTCGGCGGAGTCGCACTCCACCACAGCGTAGAAATACTTCAGCCGCTTGAACTGATAGTCGCGCTTCTTCTCCCTGTAAACCCTGAGAGACCGACAACAGACCTGTTACACTGACACTGTGTGTGTGTGTCTGTGTGTGTCTGTGTGTGTGCGTGTGCGTCACCTCTCCTCCTCGGTGTCGTCCTCTGAGTCATCAGGCAGTGCCCTGAGCTCCGGCGGTCCCTGCGTCTCCTCCATCTTTAGCCGCTCCTTCCCAAACTCTGACGGGTAAATCTGGAGAACACCCAGCATGCATTGCGGTTCAGGCCCTCATACAGATTCCCTTCACAGCCTCAGACCAGGAGCAGCAATCTGCCTCTGTTGTCATGACAACTGCTCTGATGGCGTGTGAGTGCGTTTGACATCCGCCATCTTTATTATTTTGATTTTAGTTAATTATCTTTACGGATTTCAGACGGTTTTATTTCCACATAATTCCTGAATTATGATCAACAACGATCACTATAGACGGTAAATATCTGATATACGTATTGATGATGAGTGTGATCAATCAGAAAAAGATTCTGATCACTAAACGAGCTCTGACCTTGATGGACAGCACAGCTCCTCCTTTAGGAGTGAAGGAGCTGAGCAGAGCCAGCAGGTCTCTGGCCTTGATCCGGTCCCAGTCCATGTTACAGACAGCCAGCCGGGCAGAAACCTGAGACACAGACAGACAGACAGACAGACAGACAGACAGACAGGTGTCAACACACACACAGACAGACAGGTGTCAACACACACACAGACAGACAGGTGTCAACACACAGACAGACAGGTGTCAACACACAGACAGACAGACAGGTGTCAACACACACACAGACAGACAGGTGTCAACACACACACAGACAGACAGGTGTCAACACACAGACAGGTGTCAACACACAGACAGACAGGTGTAAATACACAGCCAGACAGACAGACAGACAGACAGGTGTCAACACACACACAGACAGACAGACAGACAGACAGACAGACAGGTGTCAACACACACACAGACAGACAGACAGGTGTCAATACACACACAGACAGACAGGTGTCAACACACAGACAGACAGACAGGTGTCAATACACAGACAGACAGACAGACAGGTGTCAATACACAGACAGACAGACAGACAGGTGTCAACACACACACAGACAGACAGACAGGTGTCAACACACACACAGACAGACAGACAGGTGTCAACACACACACACACACACACACACACACAGGTGTAAACACACAGACACACAGACACATACACACACACAGGTATAAACACACAGACAGACACACACACACACACACAGGTGTAAACACACAGACACACACACACAGGTATAAACACACAGACAGACAGACACACACACACACACAGGTGTAGACACACAGACAGACACACACACACACACAGGTGTAAACACACAGACAGACACACACAGGTGTAAACACACACACAGACACATACACACAGGTGTAAACACACAGACAGACACACACAGGTGTAAACACACACTGGGTGTTCACCTCGTCACTCCGCGGAGCGTCCTTGCACAGCTCTCCCCAGTCGTGTTCGATCTCCTCGTCCTCCTTCCTCAGGATGTCGTCCACGTCGTCCACGTCGTCTTCGTCGTCTGAGCTCGTCTCGACGTTGCCCTTCCCTCGGGCCAGATCCGGCTCACTGTCGCTGTCCTCCGAATCCAGGCCGGACTCCTCCTCCTCGGATCCGGGTCCAGAGTCGCTCTCCTCTCCATCGCCGTCTTCATCATCCTCATCATCACTGTCTGTGGCTCCGCCTCCCAGGTCGACCTCTTCATCCTCCTCCTCAGCTCTGCTCTGCACGACTTCTCCTTTCTTCACCGCCTTCTTCTTCTTCTTCTTGTCCTCTTCGTCCTCTTCGTCTTCAGACTCAGACACCTGGTAGAAGCGCTTCAGGTCGTCAGTGGAGGTGTGGTTGATGGGCCGTCCTCGTTTGTCCACCGTGTACTTCACCTTGAAGCGCTCGTCGTGGAACATGGACTGGAAACGCTTGTCGATCTTGATTTTGCGTTCCCTCTCCGGCATCTCCCAGAATCTGGGATCCTTCTGGACTCGAACAAAACGCTCATCGCTCACCTGCATCTTTTTGGACGACATGGCGGGAAAACTCACAGCCTCACCTGCCGAGTACGGAGAGAAGAAGAAGAGCTAAACACCTCACACAGAGTCCAGGTCTACAGTCCCTCACGCCGATCAGATGGAATGATGGGAAACAGGAAACAGGAAGTAAATAAATAAATACACGTTATCTGTTAAATCGGTTATAAATCATGGAGAAACCTGTGAGGAAAATATGTGACAACAGAACAACAACAGGACAACAACAGGACAGGACAGGACAGGACAGGACACGACAGGACAGGACAGGACAGGACAGGACAGATCACGACAGGACAGGACAGGACAGGACAGGACACGACAGGACACGACAGGAAAGGACACGACAGGACAGGACAGGACAGATCACGACAGGACACGACACGACACGACAGGAAAGGACACGACAGGACAGGACAGGACAGGACAGGACACGACAGGACACGACAGGAAAGGACACGACAGGACAGGACAGGACAGGACAGATCACGACAGGACACGACAGGACACGACAGGAAAGGACACGACAGGACACGACAGGACAGGACAGATCACGACAGGACACGACAGGACACGACAGGAAAGGACACGACAGGACAGGACAGGACAGGACAGGACACGACAGGACAGGACACGACAGGACAGGACAGATCACGACAGGACAGGACAGGACAGGACAGGACACGACAGGACACGACAGGAAAGGACACGACAGGACAGGACAGGACAGATCACGACAGGACACGACACGACACGACAGGAAAGGACACGACAGGACAGGACAGGACAGGACAGGACACGACAGGACACGACAGGAAAGGACACGACAGGACAGGACAGGACAGGACAGATCACGACAGGACACGACAGGACACGACAGGAAAGGACACGACAGGACACGACAGGACAGGACAGATCACGACAGGACACGACAGGACACGACAGGAAAGGACACGACAGGACAGGACAGGACAGGACACGACAGGACACGACAGGAAAGGACACAACACGACAGGACAGGACAGGACAGGACAGGACAGGACAGGACAGGACACGACAGATCACAACACAACACGACAGGACAGGACACAACAGATCACAACACAACACGACACGACAGGACACAACAGGACACGACATGACAGGACAGGACAGGACAGGACACGACAGATCACAACACAACACGACAGGACAGGACACAACAGATCACAACACAACACGACACGACAGGACACAACAGGACACGACACGACACGACACAACAGGACAGGACAGGACAGGACAGGACACAACAGATCACAACACAACACGACACGACAGGACAGGACACAACACAACACAACAGATCACAACAGGACAGGACACAACACAACACAACAGATCACAACAGGACAGGACACAACACAACACAACAGATCACAACAGGACACGACACGACACGACAGGACACGACAGGACACGACAGGACAGGACAGGACAGGACAGGACACAACACAACACAACAGATCACAACAGGACAGGACACAACACAACACAACAGATCACAACAGGACACGACACAACACAACAGGACACAACAGGACACGACACGACACGACACGACACAACACAACACAACACGACACGACACAACACAACAGGACACAACAGGACACGACACAACACAACACAACACAACAGGACACAACAGGACACGACACGACACGACACGACACAACACAACACGACACGACACGACACAACACAACAGGACACAACAGGACACGACACAACACAACACAACACAACACAACAGGACACGACAGGACACGACACAACACAACAGGACACGACACGACACGACACGACACAACAGGACACGACACGACACGACACGACACGACACGACAGGACACGACAGGACACGACACAACACAACAGGACACAACAGGACACAACAGGACACGACACGACACGACACGACACAACACGACACGACACAACACAACAGGACACAACAGGACACGACACAACACAACACAACACAACACAACACAACAGGACACGACAGGACACGACACAACACAACAGGACACGACACGACACGACACGACACAACAGGACACGACACGACACAACAGGACACAACAGGACACGACAGGACACGACACGACACGACACGACACAACAGGACACGACAGGACGCGACACAACACAACAGGACACAACAGGACACAACACAACACAACAGGACACGACAGGACAGGACACAACACAACAGGACAGGACAGGACAGGACACAACACAACAGGACAGGACACGACACGACACGACACAACACAACACAACACAACAGATCACAACAGGACACGACACAACACAACACAACAGATCACAACAGGACACGACAGGACACGACAGGACACGACAGGACAGGACAGGACAGGACAGGACACAACACAACACAACAGATCACAACAGGACAGGACACAACACAACACAACAGATCACAACAGGACACGACACGACACGACACGACACAACACAACACAACATAACAACATAACACAACCTGTGACAGTTCCTGAGCAGCTTCACAGTTTTCTTCTGCTTTACTTGATTTTTATTTCTGTTATTAATGTAGTTGTGTTGTTGTTGTTGTTGTTGTTGTTGATGTTTTTCCGAATTAAATTTGTGAAATCAGTCTGAATTAGTTTAACCAGTCTACGTAATGACACGTGACGGTGACGTCAAATCAATTAAATCGATTTTAAACGGAATTTAAAATAAAAAAAACTTCAGATTAAAAACTCACCGCTTCTCTCAGCTCGGCTGCCACACGTGTTTTCCCAGAATGCAACAGTTCCGTGATCTCTCCGCGTCACCGCCCCTTTTTCAGTAAGAAGAGCGAAGTGGGACAAACGGGACGAAACGCAAACAGCTCTTTGGTTGCCCAGCTTCCTTCCGGTTGATCGACCGTTTGAATATTTTATAAAAGAAGTTAAACTGAAAGTTTCTAAAACTGAGGAGGTCTTCTTAGACCGACTGGAGTCCTGATCCGGCGTAAGATCCGGCTCCAGCAGAATCCAGCTCCAGGTTTTCCCGCCTCCTCTCCCGGAGGTCGCTGGTTGGACGAGAGGGAAGCGTCACCCGGATGTTGTTCTGTTCCGGATCCTGTTTCTGGAGGTGAGACCACTATGAGCGCCAGGTTGTCCGGGAGAGTCCTGCAGAGGCTGACCTGGTCCGGATCCGCCTGCTGCGGACTCCAGGCCGGTCCCAGGTCTGGACCCTGTAGAGGACTGACCGAGTCCGGCAGGGGGACCATGAACGTTTTCAACAGGGACATGAAGAAGAGGCAGAAGAACTGGTCTGCTAGCCTGCAGGACCGGGACCAGTACGACTACCTGAGGGACGAGGTGAGACCGGCAGAGACAGGATCCAGGCCCAAACCCTGTCAGACCAGGAGAACCTTAGACCAGGAGAACTTTAGACCAGGAGAACCTTAGACCAGGAGAACTTTAGACCAGGAGAACTTTAGACCAGGAGGATCTTAGACCAGGAGAACCTTAGACCAGGAGAACTTTAGACCAGGAGAACCTTAGACCAGGAAAACCTTAGACCAGGAGGATCTTAGACCAGGAGAACCTTAGACCAGGAAAACCTTAGACCAGGAGGATCTTAGACCAGGAAAACCTTAGACCAGGAGAACCTTAGACCAGGAGGATCTTAGACCAGGAGAACTTTAGACCAGGAGGATCTTAGACCAGGAAAACCTTAGACCAGGAGAACCTTAGACCAGGAGAACCTTAGACCAGGAGAACTTTAGACCAGGAGGATCTTAGACTAGGAGAACCTTAGACCAGGAGAACTTTAGACCAGGAGAACTTTAGACCAGGAGAACCTTAGACCAGGAGAACTTTAGACCAGGAGAACCTTAGACCAGGAGAACTTTAGACCAGGAGGATCTTAGACCAGGAAAACCTTAGACCAGGAGAACCTTAGACCAGGAGAACCTTAGACCAGGAGAACTTTAGACCAGGAGGATCTTAGACCAGGAAAACCTTAGACCAGGAGAACCTTAGACCAGGAGAACTTTAGACCAGGAGAACCTTAGACCAGGAGAACCTTAGACCAGGAGGATCTTAGACCAGGAGAACCTTAGACCAGGAGAACCTTAGACCAGGAGGATCTTAAACCAGGAAAACCTTAGACCAGGAGAACCTTAGACCAGGAGAACTTTAGACCAGGAGGATCTTAGACCAGGAGAACCTTAGACCAGGAGAACTTTAGACCAGGAGGATCTTAGACCAGGAGAACCTTAGACCAGGAGGATCTTAGACCAGGAGAACCTTAGACCAGGAGAACTTTAGACCAGGAGGATCTTAGACCAGGAGAACTTTAGACCAGGAGAACCTTAGACCAGGAGAACTTTAGACCAGGAGAACCTTAGACCAGGAGAACTTTAGACCAGGAGGATCTTAGACCAGGAGAACTTTAGACCAGGAGAACCTTAGACCAGGAGGATCTTAGACCAGGAGAACTTTAGACCAGGAGAACCTTAGACCAGGAGGATCTTGGGCACAGACTGAAAACATGATAATGTTTCATTAATAATCATAATAATAATTATGATTATAATTTTTTTGTTTTATCGGGATCTAAATGAATCTGGTCTCGTGGTGGACCGGGGCGGCTCACTTGTTGTGTGTCTGCAGGTGGGCAGTCGGGTGGCTGATCGAGTCTACGACATCGCCAGGTGGGTTCATGAGACAGGGGTGGATCAAGTCCAGACTCGTGTACTGCTCTGGATCTGCTCCACCAAACCAGCTCCAGGTGGTCCACAGGTGGTCTCGTGGTCCTGCAGCAGATCCTGGATCTGACTCCTGTTTGTATCAATGAAGTTTGATTGGCTCGGTCTGTCTTCTGTCTCCTCAGGACGTTTCCTCTGGCGTTGGACGTCGGCGGGGGGAAAAGTCACATTGCAGAACATCTGAGCAAAGTACGGTGTGTTCACCTTTGACCCCTTTGACCTTTAGTGACCCTCAGTGACCTCTGGTGACCTCTGTCTGTTTCAGGACGTGGTGGAGCGTCTGTTTCTGACCGACATCTCGGAGAAAACTCTGGTGAGTGACAACACGTTTCACTTCCTGACTGATGTCGATGATGGCGTTGATGATGATGTCATCTCTGATTCCAGAAGCGGAGCAGGAAGACCGAGATTCCCACTTCCTGTGTCCTGGTTGATGAAGAGTTCCTGCCATTTAGAGAAAACACTTTTGACCTGGTGATGAGCAGTCTCAGGTGAGTCGGAGCAGGAGGAGGCTCCACCCCTCACCTGTCCAGGTGTCCCTTTGTCGGTCCTGATCTGATCTGTTTTGTCTCCTCTCAGCCTGCACTGGATAAATGACCTTCCTGGCGCCCTCCGACAGGTGAGAGGTTGAAAACAACCCCTTGGGGGCGGGGCCCCTGTTGTGTGTGTGACGTCTGACCTCTGTGACTCCTCCCCTAAGATCCACCAGGTGCTGAAGCCGGACGGCGTCTTCATCGGGGCGATGGCGGGGGGCGAGACGCTCTACGAGCTGCGCTGTTCCCTCCAGCTGGCTGAGACAGAGAGGGAGGGGGGCTTCTCCCCCCACGTGTCGCCCTACACGGCGGTCACTGACCTCGGCAACCTGCTGGGCCAGGCAGGCTTCAACATGCTGACTGTGGTGAGACGCCATCTTTGACCTTTGACCTGCCGCCGCCTCCAAAGAACACCAGAAGAGGAATCACCTTCTTTCTGTTTCAGGACGTCGATGAAGTTCAAGTTCATTATCCAGGAATCATGGAGGTGATGACGGACCTGCAAGGTGAGTGTGTGTCTGCTCCTTTATTAGGAACACTGAAGTCCAGGTCTGCAATAAAGGACACCTTCTGTGTGATGTTGTGTTAGATTCCACCTGTGTTAGTGTAGATGATGACACATTGTCTCAGAGTTGCGTGTCTGTACAGGAATGGGTGAGAGTAACTGTGCGTGGAACAGAAGGTCACTGCTGCACAGAGACACACTGTTAGCTGCAGCAGCCATTTACAAAGGTGAGTGACACACAGAGACACAAAACAACCACACACACACACAATTTTTTTTAAACCTGATCTTGTGTCTTTTGTTCATCATCTAAAAACTGACACACTACACTGTGTCACTTCCTGATTCTGAGGCGGAACAAGCTGATGTGTGTGTGTGTGTGCGAACTTGTTTGTGTGTCTGTTTCAGAGATGTACGGAAACGAGGACGGCTCTGTTCCCGCCACCTTCGAGATCCTCTACATGATTGGCTGGAAGCCTCATGAGTCACAGGTGATGTCTGAAATAACCACAGACATTGAAAGTGTCATGTCACCGCTGCGTTGGCTTCAAGAACTGAACACAAACCTCAATTTTTTTCTTCTTCAGGCCAAACCGGCGCAGCGCGGCTCGGCCACCGTGTCCTTTGGGGATTTGTCAAAGATCAGTCAGCCAACCAGCACACACCGGCCGTAGAGCCGCCGCCTCTCTGCACGCCGTACACAAGAGTCTATTTATTTAGTTTTTGGGGTCAGTCAGACGTGTTTGTTGTTGTAATAGTGAAATAAAGTGGAGTAATGAAAAGAGCAGAACGGAGTCATGGCTGCTGGAGTCTGAAGGTCCGGCCTCCTCTGCTGACTCAAACCGAGTTCCTCTGAAATAAAACAGATGTGTGATTTCATTGTGGCACACGGAGAGAACCGCTGGCTGCACAGATGAGGCTCCCTCTCTTTCTCCTCTGGGCTGGATGTCTCCACCTCAACACCGCCGGTCTGGACTCAGGTGGTAGGTCTCTGCTGTGACAGGAAAAGGGGTTTAATGGTGCAGTCAGAGGAAGCCAGATCTTTTACTGTAGAAACTGAGCCTGAAGCTTCTGTGTGTCTCCAGGTCGGACTGAAGTTCAGCATCAGTTCAGTCACAAATATAATATCAGACGAAACTGGAAACTTTATTGATGTAATGAAAACATGTTTGTTGCCAGAGAACTAAACATTAGCTACAGTTATAGACCAGGACCAGATCAGGACTGGGAGGTCTCTGCAGACTGTCAGCAGGAAGCTCGTGGGATTTTTAGGGGAACGAAAAATTTTGTGAGCCTCACAGGAAATGAGGAAGTAACAGATGTAAGATTTCCATCATCTAAAAAAAAGTATGATTGTGTTTTAAACTCTGAAGTCTAACTTCACAACGACAGAAAACTTTATTTTGGTAAGTGGCTTCTTTAAAGTTATTAAAAGGCTACATTTTATTTTCAAGCTCTATATTTAAAGGTCTGTTTAAGTAAAATAAAATATTTTTGGTGGTAATAAATCATAACAGTACTTCGAAGCTCTTAACATATGGACATAACTCAAATGTTATCTATAAAATAGATCTGATATTTCCTTTATCTACGTTTAAACTGTATGAACCTTTAACACATTTTCAAGAATAAATCAAATTAAAAAACTGATTGTCATTGATGGACTTTAAAAAAGCCATCTGGGAGTCTCTGCATAGCTATCTTTAGCATCGACAGCCAGAGTTAGAATGATGAGACTGGTTAGCGTGCTAACAAGTAGTCTAACTAAATGATGTTAACATTAACATAATGTTATGTTTGTATTGACCTTTAATTTGCTATTAGTTATAGTGATTAGTAAAAAGTAATTAGCTATTAGTTTGTTGCTTTAATAAAACAGGACACATTTAGAATACTCTGTCGTCAGAGGTCATTAGAGGTCATCAGAGGTCATCAGAGGTCGTCAGAGGTCGGAGTGTTGCTCATTGAAGGTCATCTGGTTTCTCAGGCCTCCTGGTGTCCCCCACAGTTCAGATTGTGGTCTTCCAGGAGAACTCTGATGCTTCTCTGCAGTGTCCTCATTCAGCAGCAGGTGGAGACGTGACGTGGCAGCGCCTCAGAAACGGGGAGCGAGTTACTCTTGTCAGCATCACTAAAGGCCAGAAGTCCCAACCTGACAAACGTTATGATGTGCAGGGCGACAGATCACTGCTCATCTCTAACGTTCTCAGCTCAGACTCTGTCATGTATTTCTGTAACAATGAGAAGATATATCTGAACGTGACCACAGAGCTCAGCATGGAGGCTCCCGGGGACCGACCAGTTGGTGAGGTGCATTCTGGGGATGACTCAGGGACCCAACCTCCACTCTCAGACCTGTGGAAGATATCCCTGGGGTTAGTTCCAGGTGCCACTCTGGTGCTTTTGGCCGTGCTAGCTCTGAGATTCTGCCCAAAGCGGGGTGCAGAGGCTGAGACTGAGGTGCTCTACGAGGAGATCCAGAAGCCGTCCGATGTGGAGAGACCCTCCGCCTGTTCAGGTGTCACCGAGGCGCCAAACAGCCTGTACAGTTCAGTCAACAAGCTGAGAGCAGAGAGCCGCAGGGAAGAGTGTGTGTATTCACTCGCACAACATCCACACACAGTATGGCATCATCAGTGACATCAGTGTTTGTTGTTGTTGCTCAGTGAATAGCTGACAACATTACAAGGCCCAAAAACATGGACTGTTAATCCTTTAATACCCGTTAAGGCTTTTCTGTTCTTTCATATCCTTGTTTTTTTTTCACTGATAACAATAAATGAAGTATTGACTGATTTATAATAATACAAATGATGATATAGTGACGACAGATGTTGTTTTAGATAAACTTTCTAATTTCACTTTAAAGATTCATTTAAAAGGTAAAATAAAAGTTTCCTTCTTTTTGCTTCAGCCAATAAAACCTGAACCTCTCTGTGTGTCACAGCTTCCTCTTGTGAACATAATAAACTGCAGATGTTGAAATTTGTTTCACTTCATCTTTTCACTTTTCATCATTTTTAGTTACAGACAGAATCTGATCCAATCAGCTAAAGATGAATCTGACTGAAAGCCTTTTATCATTCATCACATATTTCTAAAAACATCCTGATAACATCAGTAGTGTGAACGTTAGTGAGGTCTGAACTCGTTTCCTTTCTGAGTTTATTATCATGGTTTAATATTAAATGTGTCATTTTGATGGTTCTGTTAATAGTTTGTATTCTCCTTCAGTGAGGAGGTGAAGTTAACTGAATAAATGTACTTTCCTTTTTTCAATATAAAAAGAAAAACAAAGCTTTAAAACAATTAAAGATTTTAATTCATGAATTGTTCCTAATCTGATGTTTTATTTTTCTCAAAACAAAATTATTCAGCGTCTTTTGATTATTTATCTTCTTCTTATTAAATATTTTTTTAATAAAGTGTACCCCCCCCAAAAAAAACCAACAACCAGTCACGTGACATCGTTGTCATGACAACGGCTCTTGCTTGCATGTAGCCTGTTCAGCTAACAGCTAACAGTCTGTTGCCCGGGTGACGATGGTGAGTGAAACTGTTAGCATGTGTTAGCTTAGCATCATCCAGACACTTAAGATGTTTGTTTTCTCTTCCAGCCGCCGAAGAATAAAAGCAGGAAGGCCGGGAAGGTGAAGAGTCCGGCGGTGGTGGACGGACTGTCCACGGAGGACATGTCCAAGGACCAGGTCCGAGCTAACGCGGCTAGCTTTAGCCTATAGCGGCTAAGACTTCCGGGTTTTTATGTGTCCCCTGATGTGTCCCCAGCTGGAGGAGCACATAGTCCGCCTCCGGGAGGAGCTGGACCGGGAGCGGGAGGAGAGGAGCTACTTCCAGCTGGAGCGGGATAAGATCCAGGCCTTCTGGGAAATCTGCAAGAGGAACCTGGAGGAGACGAGGACGGAGCTGAGGGACAGACAGAAGGACAGACAGGAGGCGGAGGAGAGACACCGGGTGGAGATCACGGTGAGCTGCTGCTGCTTCTCCCCACATGTGTCCGGTCCCTGAACGCCTCAGCTGACCCCCCCCCCACCACCACTGCTCCACATTCAGGTGTACAAGCAGAAGCTGAAGCACGTCCTGTCAGAGCAGCACAACGCCGTCTCCGAGCTGAAGGTGGACGGCGTGGCCTCCGCCTCGCTGGTCCAGAACCAGAACACCCGGTCAGAGCTGGACCTGCAGAGGACCGTGCAGGGTCTGGAGGCCGATCTCAGGGAGAAGAGGCTCCAAAACGAGGCCTGCATCAAGGAGCTGAAACTGGTGAGTCCTGGTCCGGGTCTGTCTGAGGCTCCTTGGTCGTCTCCGTCTCTACAGGTCTGATCTCTTCCAACAGAAGCAGCAGGTGGAGCTGATGGAGCTGACCAACGACTACGACAGCAGGCTCAGAGGTGAGTCCACCAGTCCAGGTCCTCAGGAGTCTGGAGACCACGTCCAGAAACTGTTTCCTGCTTCTCTTTGAACAGAAATTGAGGTGAAATACCATCAGATGATGGAGGCGAAGGTGGAAGCGGAGGGCAAGCGGCGGAGGGCGGAGGTGATCGAGCTGGAAGACGTGATGAAGAGTCGAGTGGCGGCTCTGATGGAGGATCACGACAGAGCTCTGAGAGGAGCCGAGGAGTATTACTCAGCCGTCCAGACCAAGCTGCTGACGGAACAGAGCGCGCTGAAGGTGAGAGGAAGAGCTGCTCTGAGCTCCACCCCCACCCCCACCGCCATCATCATCACCATCACCACCATCATCATTCAGTTTAACTATTGTAGATTCATCGTGATGATGTTTGACTTGACGGAGAAGCTCCAGTAACTTGAAATGTGTCTAAACTTCAGTGCTTCATCAGATTATGTCCCATTATCTTTGAGTATTGTCCCCTACAGGCTCCCATAATCAGCTGTCACAGGCTGAGGAGGAGCAAACAAACGTGTAACTTGCAGCTAAAGAGTTTGGTCTAGACCTGCTCTATATGTAAAGTGCCTTGATGTAACTTTGTTATGATTTGGCGCTATACAAATAAATCTGATTTGATTTGATTTGATTTGATTTGAAGGACTTTTATTTTGGCAGGAGGAAGTGGCGCGGCTGCAGCAGCAGCAGGCGCAGACAGACAGAGATCTGTCGGCTGCTCAGCAGGAGAACCGGCGTCTGCGTGAGTGTCTGCAGGAAGCCGAGCAGAAGCTGCCCGAGCTGCAGAGACGCCTGGACGACCACGAGCGGGCCAAGGCCCAGGCGGCGGTGCGTTCACTGCACAGAACGGCGTCACACTCACTCAGTGACCTGACAACCACAGAGATAAAGAGCTGTCAATCATTCATCCCACAGACACGAACTCATCATGAAAAGAGTAACTGAGACGTAACGAAGCTTCTTCTTCTTCTCTGCTTCTTTAACAGACGAGCAGAGCTCAGCTGAAGGTCACCGAGCGGGAGCTGAGAGATCTGAGTGTCGAGCATGAGCTGCTGCTGCAGGCCTTCCAAAAGGTCAGGTGACCTTCCTGTCAGGTGACCACCTTCCTGTCAGGTGACCCTCCTCCGGTCTGACCTGAATGTGTGATGTCATCAGGTGCAGCAGGAGCGTGACGAGCTGCTGAGGGAGCAGACGGCTGCCATCTTGGCGGTGCAGCAGAAGAGCGGGATGAAGGAGCTGCTGCTGGAGAAGAAGCTGGCGGCTCTGACGGAGACTCTGGAGAAGAAGGAGGCTCAGCTGTGCGCCGCGCTCTCCGCCTCCGCCGCCGTCCATCCAACCACCAGCAGCGGCGCCACCAACAGACTCCAGGTGGAACTTCACAGCCATGTTTCCTGACTGTGACCTCTGACCTTTCAGGGCGTCTGTCTGGAGACGTTCTCCTCTAACTGATGATGTCCTGTCCGGTTTGTGATTCATGTTGTTGTGGACTAAGACCTGGACCTGTTTCTCTTGCTTGTAGGAGATCCTGGACTCCAAGCAGGCCACCATCAGCACCTTACAGCAGGACCTGGTCCGGGAATGTCAGGTGGGTCCTCGTGTGTTCGGGTTCAGGTTCCGCTCCCTTCAGGTGGTGACGAGTTGATCATGTGACCTGCAGGAGTATGACGCGCTGCTGCACGCCTGCACGGAGCGGCTGAAGGATCTGAACGTCCCTCAGCACAACTTCCCCTTCACGTCCGCCGAGCAGATCCTGAACGGCCTGGACCCCAAACACTGAAGTCCTGGATTCTTCTGAGCCCGTCTACCTCTCTGTCTTCATCATGGATCGATCTGACCTCGTCTTTTTCTCCTGATGTTGCAGCTCTTCTTATTTCCCCACCAGGACTCAGATCCAGGATCTGGTTTCTTTATTTTTATTGGCTCACTCAGCCAATCCGAAGAGAGCCAGAGCTGGATGTTTCCAGTGTCTATGCTAAGCTAAGCAGCTGTTTGCACGGACACATCTGTGTCAGACATCAGGCACAAAAACAGCCGGTCGGTCTGAGTGTTCTGGTTTATTCCCTTTAGGACATTTCATGTAAACTTCATAATTACATGTTGAGACACATTCAGGTGAAACTATTTCAGGTCCAGACCGGTTTTCTGTTCGCACAACACAACAACACAACAGTGAGGCTCTGCTGGAAGACTCCAATCTGGTCTCTGCAAGTCCACAGACGTAGACTCACCGTTGACCTTTGACCTACTGCAACAGCTGTTTTCTCCTGTGAAGAGTCAGACGCTGGTCTGTCACCGAAGACCAGATCAGTTAAACGCTGTTATTGTGACACAGTGAAGGAAACAATACGGTTCATTAATAAAATACAACTTCATGAGGAAACCTCTTAGTGTGTCGATACAGTTTATTTAAAGAGACGTGTGTTGTAGTGTTGATTCAGCTGTTTGTTGTGTTACTCTGGATGTCTGGGGACCGGAGCTAAGTGGTGCGTTTGGAGGTCAACGAGCTGAAGTCACAGCGAGCGCACAACCACAACACCGACACCGTGATTTCAGATTCTGTGTTCAAACATGAAGTGACTGAGTCTGATTTTTTATGGATCAAAGGTTC
Organism: Remorina albescens; assembly: GCA_034769265.1. Taxonomy (NCBI): domain Eukaryota; kingdom Metazoa; phylum Chordata; class Actinopteri; order Carangiformes; family Echeneidae; genus Remorina; species Remorina albescens. The sequence goes on from CM068487.1 coordinate 27,666,364, forward strand.
TGATCAGGTCAGTTTGTGTGTCAGCTGGTTAAAATGACTTTTTTTCTGCTCCGCTTTATTTCTAAACAGGAAATATCACACACGAGTGAAAAAGGCCCCCAGTTATTTTCCCACAGTCCAAAGAGTCTTTGAATGTCTCGTCACTGAAGCTGATTTTGTTGTTAAAGGTCTCCCGGTGACTGTTAGTGTTTAATAGACAGGGAATCGAACCCGCGACCTCCGTCGTCAGCGTGCAGCTTTATAAATACATCAGAAGTTTGTGTTAATGGCCTCGATGTGTCCGTTTCATCATGACGAGGACGTGATTGGATGGATTTCCCGCTTTAACCTTCTTCAATGATGCTCCATGACGCGGGATGGCGGCCGCTCGGAGAGGAAACTGACCTGCACCTTTCCCTCCTTTGGCCAGCGGTCAGTCTGGTTCTGGGGGATCGGACGTGGACCCGGTGCCGTCAGCCGGTGCCGTGGCTGCCGTACTCGAAGACGCCCTTCTTGAAGAACGGCAAGAACTCACAGATGGCGTGTTTGGACAGGTGGAGGGTGGCGTCGGCGCCCAGAGGAGAGCTGGAGGACGACAGCATCACCCGGAACAGGCTCCTCAGGTAACGCTGAACAAAACAAACAAACAAACAGAATGAGCGTCACCTTCAGGTTCGTCTCCTGCTGTCATTCTGAGCTTCTCTTCCTGCCTCCAGGTGAGTCCGCCGCTCCGCCACCATCCGCTCGTCTCGGTTTCCAAACAGTTTCTTCAGCGGGAACTCGAGCGACGCCAGCTGAGAGACAGAAACACTTCAGGGACTCGTCCAACATTAGACACATGAACTCAGACTGGACCGAGGCGGCGTCTCACCTCCGGATACTTGAACTTCAGACTCTTGTGCATTTCCCTGAAGCGGCTGTAACGTCTGAACACGGTCCAGGTTTCCTCCATCACACTGATCTGAAACACCGGGCTTTAGTGTGAAACGGGAACTTTGACCTTTAACAATTACTCCAATGAGTTTCTTCACAGATTGACATTGAGATGAACCATCACATTCATTTTCCTCCTACTTTCACCTTGTTATTACATTTGTCTGATTTTGCTGCATTTTATTCTGACGTTTGAATAAAACGGAAATTCTCACAGATGAACCTGATAACCAGCTCTGGTTTGATTTTTCTGTCATCTGAATCAGATGTTTGTCAGAAATGAGGCCGACTAATAATAAATTAATTATTATCATTGATGATGTTGACTGTACAGATAAATGATGTGTACATTTATTTCCAGTTATCTTAAAAATATGACGAGCTCAGACCAGCAGAGTCCTGGACTTAAATTACTTGATCCAAAATAAAAGGACCTTCTTGGTCTTTGTTGGTACCGTATTAGTTCTAGTTATAATTAGACTGATGTTACTGCTGCAGTAATGTGAATACACAGTTTAATCTGCAGCAGCATCAGCTGACTTCAGCGTCTCTTCTGCTTCAAGAAGCAGAACGAACTGAAGGAAGAATTCATCCTTCAGCTCATCGATGACATGAAACAAACGTGGAGGTCTGACGTTTGTGAACAGATGGAGACGTTTAAAGCTGAATACTGGAGAACATGAACCTCGACTGAGATCTGAGGTCAAACAGGAAGTGACTGATGACGAGCGGCGGATGAACTCACCTTCACCTCGAACTCAAAGTGCTCGTCCTTCCCCTGCCCGCGGAGAACATAACGAGGAATACTAACTCTAACGGGCTCCTGCGGGCCGCCGGCGCTCGTCCCAAAAGGACGAGAGACCAAGTGCTGCAGAGGAAGTGATGAGGAGAGACAAGACGAAGAGTAAAGACTCAAAGTTACTGCAGCTGTGATCAGTTAACAAACAGAGATGGACTCAGACGACAGGAGTCATTCAAAGCTCAACCTTTATTACTCTTTAAACATTCAACATTGAAATTACTCCTTCAAGTCACATCAGTCATTTGTCTTAAAAATGCAGCTGAACTGTCATTAACACAGAACATTAGACAGGAAACATAAACAAACAAACAAACAAAACCACAAACTCTGATACAGAGAAACTTTCATCTTCGTCCATTAGTCGTAATTACATCAAAGCCAGAACAACCAAATCAAACACATAACACTTAGAACATGCTTTAAATATTTTAAAAGCCCCTTTAGATGTGTCCATGTGTCCTTGTGTCCTTTCCCTTCGGGGACAGACGGGGACAGAGCAGGACTCCTTTAACGTCCTAAAACAAGTGAGGCATCTGGTCTGCTCCTAAACGAGGTCAGCTTTCTGTTGGGTTACGACTCAGGAACACAGATGATTAATGAAGATCACGGCCTCCGACGTGCAGCCGAAAATTAACTTCCAGGAGTGGCAGTGATCCTGGTCATCAGAGCCGAGCTCCGCCCTCTGTATTGTTTTTGGTTTCTGACTTGTGAACACGACATCTACGACCAAGCAGTTGTCATTCTGCCTGACGACGAGACATCTGATGTCTGATCGCTTACGAAGTTCAAGTCCCTGAAACTGCGGCTGGACGGGGACCAGACTGGAGCCCCGCGGCGACGGGTGGAAGACTCCGTCCTCACAGAGAAGAGCGACATGAGTGTCCGTGAGAAGGAACTGAAAAACGGTGTCCCGATGGCCTGGTTTAGAGTTCTTCACCTTGACGCTGGTGTAGAGCAGAGGACAAACGTCAGCCAGGGACGGTTTTCCGGGGCCGTCCATGTTCCCGTGGACGATGTAGAGCAGGTCTGCCAGGACCCGCTTGAACCTGCAGGTGATGTGAAGGCCGCTGTCCAGGATGATGTCAGGAACAACCGATGTCCAGTCCAGAGAGAGGACCATGAGGTCACTGGACAGTAATGGGTGACTTTCAGAGAAAGTTTGAGGAGCGAGAGCTTTTAATAAAGCTCTACAGAACTCCTGGGTGAGCTCTTTGCTGTGGGTGAAGACGGCCAAGACGTCCTCTGTGGAGCGGCCGATCAGACGAACGTGCTGCCCTCCCAAACCAATCTGGACCGTCTTGATGCTCAGAAGATTAAAGTGGTGAAAGAGAGCCAAGTTGTCCACAGAATCTGTTTCTGCTGAGACTACCGTCACGTCCTCTTCTGACAAAAGCAGGCAGCCAGGTTTTGGGACGGGTCGTCTACGGTTGGCCGTTTGAAGCCAGAAGATACTCTGAGGATTTCGGACCTTAATTTGCGGAGATAGAGATTCCAACCTCTCCAATATCTTTGTGGACGGAGACGTCTGAAGCCGAGACAACGCTGGTGGCAGCCGGACCAGTGTCTGGTAAAACACCTCAGGGGTGGTGTCTCTGATGGACAACACCGCCCCCCCGGGCCGTCCTGAGACGCCGGCGATCACAGACTGTCCGGTGTTTGGATGAAGACTGAGGGGACGATCCCTGCACAGGTCAACCAGACTGACCTTGTTTGCTGCCCGCGTGCAGGTTTGTGGCTGCGTGTTGATCTGCCGTCGAGGAATCAGCTCTTTGGACACCATGGTGACGTACTGAGAGAGAACCACCTTCACTTCCCCTGGTCCAACATTTCGAATGATGTTGCGGGTGCTCTGGAGTCTTCTCCCGGCATCTTTGTAGGCATCAGACAGTTTTTCTACAAAATATCCCAAAACGTAACTCCTGTTTGCTGCCACTTTCCCAGCTTCTGTGTTGGTCTCTTTTTCTATTTGACCGTTAACACGTTTGGTCACCTTCTGCTCAGACTCAACATCGTCAAAGTCAAAGGACTTTGACGATTGATTGTTGGAAAGTTCTGCATCTTCTTCCATCCTGAGGTCACGTGTCTGATGTTCAACATTTCCTCTTGAGTGTCCCTTCACAAGAACCTTATTTTCTCTATCTTCAACCTTTTCATCATCAGGAACACAACAGGACGCAGCGCTATTGTCGTACTCATCGAATCTGCTGTTCTTGGTGTTTGCTGAATTCAGACTTAACAACTTGTGTTGTCCAGTTTCACAACAATCAAGAGCACAAACTGCCTGTTCTGGCGTCTCTGCACTTTCGCCGCCTTCTTTATGAAGTGATTGTTTTTCAGTTGAGACTTCAGCTATGGACTCTTGCTTTGGTTCTCCGATCGGCTCAAAGTCGACTCGTTCTTCTGATGCATTCTGCTCAACTTTAGGAGGAGAGTTTTCCTTAAAGGAGCTACACCACAGCCCCCAGACGCTCTGTGTGCACAAGGGGGGAGTCCATGACTACATGGTCAAGAAGGACAAGAAGGATCTCTGAATTATTCTGACGTCCATGATTCACCACAAGAGAATTAGAGTTGGTCCGTCACCAGGTGCTCAGGTGGGTTAAGTGATTCCAAATTAACAGTGTGAAGATGTTTGACATGCAGATTAAGTCTCTTTAAAAACATTCAATTCCAATCAAACATTGGAAAATTTGAATTTGCAAATGATTGTTATGGTGGCGCCCTTTGAGGAGGGAGCGGTTCCACCGACAAAGGCACCTGCAAATGCTATTTCACCGCCGTTTGAAAGGACTGACCCTCAGCCTAAGGATTAGAACCTGCAGTGACAAACAGTTTCCAAACTTTCTGTTTGGAAACTCTGCAGATTTAAAAGGAAACTCAATTGTTGAAATTCATTGTTACCTTCAGAATTAAAATTAATTTGTGAAAGTATGAGGATTACTGTCGAGGCATTCTTACACATTTCCATCATCAGACAGATTTTGAATGGTTGATTATTGACTGGTACTGTCTGATACTGGTCTTACCTGGTATTTATTCCTCCGTGGATTCATGTTCTTCAGCTTTTCATCGTCCTAAAAAGAGAAAAATGAACATCAACTAAAGGTTTTCAATATCGTTTAATATCATCTGCAAAAATCATATAAAGCATTTTTTAAAATTAGAAATCAGTAGTTGAAGGTAATTTCATGATGACAGGAAAAAGGGACAAATCAAACAGAACCAGGAGAAAGAAAAATCAGAACCCAGAACAGAACAAACCAAACTGATTGGCAGAGTGAGGGTAGATCCATGGAGGGAATCATGCAGTTTAGAGGAGGGAAAGTCTTATTGTGCCATGAAGATCAGGAGGATCCTGGTCTTACCTCATCTGTTAATCTTACTGAGCTACAGTCGCTAACTTCCTCCTCCTCCTCCTCCTGCAGAGTTAAAGAGCTAAAGATCAGTCCTGCCGCTGGACCTCATCATTTCTACATTTGTTTGAAATAAACTGACAGCAGAAAGTGAGAGAGGTGAAAAACAGAGCAGCAGGAACAGAACACGCCACAGATTCACAGACCTTCATCATTTCTGTCCAGATTTAAGATGTTTTGACCTCCTGCCACTTTAGTCAGCGTCCAAACCGCAAAGACGTTAAGTTTCAGACAAACGACGAGGAAATGTTTGACATTCATCTACACTACATTTATTAAAATATCTGCCGTTTCATTTTCTGGCGATGGGCACAGAAGGATAAATTTTGACTTTAGACAGAATCTCCTGATTCACCCTCTTAAAGCCACATTAAGGCTTTTCTGGTTTTTCATCCCTTCATGTTTTTCCTTGTAAAGTTTATCACTTTAAACACTCTCCTCAGATCCAGACTCATCTGATTCAGTCTGATCAGTTCAGACTCTGAATGTTTCCTTCTTCTCCAAAGAAAAGTTCCTCTCATGTGTTTGTGTTGTTCTAGAGCTGATCTGAAGTTTCTATCTTTATCTGATCAGGAGTTCTGCTCATTAATGATGAAAAATCATTTAGCTGCAGATGAGATGAATCTCTGTGGTGAACAGTGAGTGGGCATTGGACTGATGGTTCTTACCCTCAGAGATTCACAGGACAGAGATAAGTCCATGCTGCTGCCGCCGCCGTTCAGGAGGTTCATCTTACGTAGCCGCCGCTGGACTTCCTCTTCGATGTACGCGTTAATTCTGTGACAACAACACAACCAAGCCAATGATGAACAATGGAGAGAGGAGGTCAGGACAAACAGTGACCCTTATTTTGAAAGTCCAGTTTCCTGACAGTTATGTGGTGTTCAGCTGAGGATTACTGGGACATTTCTACAGATGAGACTCTAAACCTGGACCTGGACTCTGGTCACTATAGAACCTTGGACCTGCATGAAGAAAACCTCACGTTTAGTCCTGTTAGAGTTACATTTCCTGTTTCAAATTCAAAGGCATATTTTGTCACTTCCTGTTGCTGTTGTCTCTGTCCTCTAAGACCAGATAACTGTCAGGGAGCTGAGTGAAGACCAGATTCTGTACCTGTCGTCTGACAGCGGCAGCAGCGTGTTCAGACTCTGGATGTGACTGACCGGTGAGCTGCTGCTCTTCTCCTCGTGACTGATGGAATGAGTCCTGTTGTTGTCTTCTCCTTCGCTGATCCTCTGCCTCAGTTTCTGGATCTCCCGCTCCACCCTGGAAGAAAGTTCCCCAGTTAATCATTCACGTTTAAATGCAGATCTAATGTGCTGTCATAAACTGGACATCTGGTCTGACCTCTGCTGGTCCAGATCGGACCCCCTCAGGTTCCTCTGCACCGAGCTCCTGTGTCTCTGCTCCTCGGTGTCGGGCTCCAGGGAGACGCTGCGCCTCAGGGCTGAATGTCTCCTCTCCAGCCGGGCCACCGCCTCCTCCATGGCCTCCCTCTGCTGCTTCTCCTTCGACTCCAGGATCTCCATCTCCTTCCTCCTCACCTTCTCCTCCTGCCGGGCCACGTTGGCGGTGAACTCGTACGTCTCCTGGAGCTGCTGCAGCTGCTGGGCGCTGTTCCAGTGGAGGTTCAGTTTCTCCTCCATGTCTTCCAGCTCCTTCTCCACCTGGAACAGGGTGTTGTCCAGCCCCGGCGGACTGTCGCAGTTCCCGTTGCTGCCTCCGCTGCTGCGCTCCAAAATCTCCACGGCCCTTTGCCTCTCCTCGGCCAGCGTGGGCAGGAGGCCGTCGGCCAGGCTGACCAGCTGGCGCTCCTTAAACTGCAGTCTGTGCTCCGCCTGTCTGACCAGCTGCTCCTCCTGGGACACTGCTGTGGCGTCCAGCGCCCCCTTGTCCTGCGTTTCTTTGAGCTGCTGCTGTCTCTCCTTGAGGCCGTGGGCGAGGAGCAGCACTGTGTTGCGCTCAGCGGCGACCTCGTTCTCGAGACGCTCCCTCTGCTGCCGTAGCTCCCCCTCCAGCTGACCCAGCTCCTTCACCTGAGCCGCCTTGAAGTCCGTGTATCGGGCCTGGGCAGATCTCGCCTCCTCTCCTGCGTCCTCCACGTCGGGCCGCTCTCCGGCCTCTTTAGCACGGAGGAGCGCTCCTCTGATCTCGGCCAGTGCTCGGCGTTCCTCCTCTAGACGCCGAGTATCTTCTCTGGTGAGCAGCGTGGCAGCGGACTCGTGTTTCTCCCTCAGCTGCTCCTCCAACCTCCCCACCAGGCTCAGCTGCTCCCGCTCCTGCTCTTCCAGCCGCCGCCGCTCAGCGTCCAGACGAACCTTCTGCTCCTCGCGCTCCCTCTTCAGCCTCTCCAGCTCCCGGTAGATCTCGGTCTGTTCGGCCACCTCCTGCTGCAGCCGTAGCTCCTCGTCCTCCTCTGCTTCGCCCGCGGGCTGCAGCCTCTGCCGCCGCTGGAGGTCCACCCCCTGGATCTCTGAGCGTCTCTCCTCCTCGAATCGCTCCTTCTCGGCCAGGAAGTCGCGCAGGCGGCTCTCGATGTCCTGGCTGCGGCGGCGAAGGCTCTCCTCCTGACAGAGAATTCGCTGCTGCACCTCCTCAGACTCTTTGCGCTGACTCTCCACTTCCTGCTGGAGGCGCTCCAGCTCTGCCTTCTCGCTCAGCTGCTTCGCCTCCATCTCCTTGATCAGCCTCCTGCAGCAGCAACAGCCAGGACTTTGGTTTGGTTTGTTGTAGTGTCACAACAAAGCAGTTCCTACCCTCAGCCACGGCCCCCACCTGGATCTACCATTCATTTGGTTTCTGAGTGGTCACCTGAAATCTGCTGCATGTTTATGGGATCATGTAAACAAGTGACATGTGACATTCGGTTTGTACCTTTTCAGCTCCAGTTTCTCCAGCTCTTCTCGCTGCTGCCTCTCAAACTCCAACCTGGAAAAATAAACGTCCATCAGGTGAGTCTGTTCTGAGCAGAGGAAGAACTCACATCAGACACCACAGCTAGTGAAGCAAGTGAAAGCAGCACTCAATGTAAGACGACGAGCTTCAGATGAAATGTCAGGCAGGTAGAGAAAGAAGCAGCAGGGTGACGTGCAAAATAATGACAAAAATAAAACAAACCGACACAAAAACAAATGAAAGACATTGAGGATTCAGGCTGAGACTGGACGAGTCAACACACGTCTCTGTGTCACAGATGGACAGTTAGACAGGAAGTGGACGGCTGAGTCTACCTGAGGAAGACGGGGCCCTTCTCTGTGAAGAGACTGTCAACAGGACAGAGTTAATGTCAGCAGGGAAAACCAAAACAGGAAACTGTTTGATAATCTGAGCGAGTGGATCACTGCTCTGATGATACAACAGCCAAAGGGTTCATCCTCTGGAGACCTTTAACAAGCTCTGAGCTGTTTGGTTCACACAGAGTGAACCTTAAAAGCTCACAGGTCTGTAGTTTAATCTAAAAAAAGGCGTTTGATTTCCAAAAAACAAAAAAAGGAAGTAGAGGATTTGTGGGGGACTATTTTCTGTCTCCATCTGGACAGACTGTGGAGAGAGCAGACAGTCTGAAAACCTGGACCTGCACGAAGCCAAAACAAGTCAGATTTAAGTTAATGTGTGTTTAATCTCCACCAACATGTCGTTTAAATGAAGGAGGTTTCAGCAGTGGAGCCTTTTATATGTAATTTAAGAAGCAGGTGTCACCGGACTGACCCTTTCACCCCCAGCATTGGGACTACAAACATGGCAGCGCCTTGCAGCTGCTCTGCTGGTCCAAAAACATGGCGATGCCCCTTTAAAGTGTTTACTGACAGAAGCTGCTGCTTCAGTTTGGTTTTGGGGGGAGTTTGTTCCAGCTGGACCTGCCTGAGGTCACGAGCTGACCGTCAGCTCTGGGGGGGTTTGATGCAGAGTGGAGATGCACTGCAGAGTCTGAGCTGATCATCACATGCAGCTGAGGCTGATCAGTCTGGACCGACTCACCCTGGATTGTAGAGCATCACCGTGGACAGGTTCTCACAGGATTTGGACAGATCTGTCATGGACAGACTGAAGGAAGAGAGCAGTCCACTCTGAGGGGGACAAGGTAAAGGTCAAAGGTCATCTCTGGGCATTTTTGCCTCTTTTCAGCAACAGGCCTCAACACAAACACACCTTTCGTTTCTCCCTCAGCTTGGCCGCCTCCTTCGGATGGTTGAAGCGGAACATGTTGGTCCTGCCGAGCAGAATCACGGCGCCTGCACGAGAACAAACCGCTTTACTCAGCCACTCAGAGCAGCTCAAAGTGACTGCTGATTGGCTCCTGACACTCACCTTGGTTGAGCTGCGACGGCTCCATCACCTGGACGCCATTCACTGAACACTGAGCTCCGCCCAGAGGCACCAGGGTCACCGTGCCGTTCTGGTTCTCAAACATACAGTGCTCGCTCTCCAGGTCGAGCCCGTGGAGGACTGTCGGGAAAAAACACGTTCAGGGTCATTCAGTCGCGAGCTGAGATGAAACGGGTTCACTGTACAAACGGCTGACGGATGAACTCACTGATGTCCTGCTCTGTGGACGCATCCTCTCTGCCCACATAGGTCCGTCCCTCCTGAGGACGAAGCAACACACAAACTTAAAGGTCACTTGGACAAAGAAAAGACACACAAAAGGAAATTTATGACCTCATTTCTGAGAAGGAAGGAAAATCTTCTACTGGATAAATGACAGGAACTTAACACTCAGCTGAATGTCTTAATGCCCTAAACTTCATGACCTCTGACCTTCAGATGGTACAGGATGATGCCGGTGCTGAGGAGGTCGTCGTCGATGCCGATGAGGTGCGGCAGCTCCGAGTCCAGCACCACACCAATCCCTTCTTTCCTCAGAGCCAGAGTCTCCTCCTGCAGAGAGTCGTCATTCAGTTTGACCCAGATTCACAGCTGAGGACTAGTCAAGGTTCAGATACCAGCAGCTTCTCACCTTCAAGATGTTTTGTGTCTCGTTCCACTTGTTCGTCCATTCTTTAGTCAGCTCCAACACCTGCGCACAAACACACACACACCATCAGATCATATGACCATCTTCTGCTGCAGGTTAACACACTGAGGCCGTCAGACTCACTCTGGCTTCGTTCTGGTGCAGTTTCTCCTCCATACTCAGAGCGGTGGGTGAATCCAGGAGAGCGATCTGACAAACGCACAAACAAACGCACACAGATCAGACACAAACTCTCCTCACAAGGTCCATCTTAAACACTTTAATGACGAAAAGCATCGTGTGACATCATCTCCTGTCAGACTGCACACCTACACCAACTTGCAGCTTGAGTAAAGTGATGGAGGATCCTTCTGGGTGGATTTCTCTCCATGTGGAATGAATCTAGAATCTATGACAATTTCTCTTTTTCAATTAAATAAAAAAAGAAAAGAAAATTTTGCAGGATAAATTTTGCAGGATGTTCACATTTTGAGCATAATTTTTAATAATCAAAATGTATTTGTTTGTGTCGCTGGATGTTTACCTGGTTACCCTGAACCAGCAGAGCTTTCAGCCGGGCGATCTCAGCCCTCAGTTCTCTAATCAGACGGACGTTGGCGTCCTCGTTGATGGTCGGCTTGTTGATGATGTTCTTGGCTCGGTTGGCGTAGCGCAGAGTGCTGAGCGTCTCACCGTAGTTCACATCAGCAGGAGAAATGGCTGCAAAGGAGAGGCAGTTTGAAACAGATTTGCGTCACCTGCACAATCTTCGATGTGCGTGCATGGTTAAACGGTGGCGCTGCTGCTCACTGGCAATCATGATGGTCTTAGCGTTGCCGCCTAAACTGTCCTTCAGCAGCCACGTCAGCACAGAGTCTCTGTAGGGGACGAACACTGACTTCTTCTTCAGGTTGGTGTTCACGCCGTCCTGAGCCATGTCAGCTGCAAGGAGAAAAGTAACACACTTCAGTCAGTCAGTCAGTCACTAACGCACTTTAACCTTCATCACTCCACAGGAAGAGTCTCCTCCTCCTTTCTAACAGCCTGATCGGTCGTGTGTGAAACTTCAGTGATACACTGAAAAACTCTGACTCTCTGACATTCAGATTGGGGGGGGGGCTCTGACCTAGAGCAGAGATGACGTTGCCCAGGGTGACCAGTGACTTGTTGATGTTCCCTCCCTCTTTCAGTCGGACCCCAGTGGCTCCAGTGGCGTCGGCTCGCTCACTTCCTGCCAGGTCGACCAGGTGGATCTTACTGACGGTCTCACTGGGCATCTCTGCATCAAACTTGGCCTGATGGAAGAGACATCGATTATCGATTATTGGCTTCCTTCTGCGTTTCAGATGGAAACTCGAGTATCAGGTCGACTCCTCCTTCGTCTCTCACCTGAGTGAAGTTGATGGTGAAGATGGCGTGGGAGCGGCTGCTGACGTCATTCATGCCAGTGCTGGCTGTGGTGCGGTTGATGTTTCCCGCCTCCATCAGTTCCTCCACGTCGCTGTAGTTCTGCACCAAGTGTTTGGACAGATCTGAGAGCAGGTGGGAGGAGCATCACAAACTCAGGTGAGGACACACCCCCAAATTCAATTATCTCTTCAGTTCTTTTTTCTTATTTCACTGTAACGTATTTGACTTTCCATTTTTGGTTTATTTCTTAGGTTTTCTTTTTGAATCTAATATCTCTGACATATCTAATAATGAAATGTGGCAGATTTCCAGCAGTCATTTTGGACCATTTGAACGTAGAGAACAATAAAAACTCTCCAGCTCAGTCAGCAGCGTTACCTTCGACGTACGGGCCGTCCTTCGGGTGCTCCCTGACTCGTAGGTTGTAGGTCTGAGTGGACTTCCTCCTCAGCAGGTCTCTGACTCTCTCATTGTAGATCTCCAGGTAACTGAAGGGAAACAACATCAGTTTCAGCTTTAGGATCAGGTCTGTTGTTTAGTCTCAGACAAATCCTCATTAATGTTTCTTCCTAAAATGAAGAAACTTCCTGCTCTGTTTGAAGAAAACAGAAGAATCCTGTTAATGATCAAACTAAATATTAAGAGCAATAAAACTCCTTTGAATGGGACCGTCGGAGGGAGAAAGATGCAGAAACAGACGTTTGACCAACATCACATCGGAGCTACAGATGTTTCCTCTGACAGATGACAGACAAGTTTGATTTAATTTATCACCATTACCTTCATCATGTTAGAGTTAAGACACAGTCAGATGTACCTTCAGCGTTTCCTTCAGTTTGGTCACTAAGGTTAAAGTGAAGAGTTCAGTTGCATTTTATGGAAACCTAAACTCAGACAATCTGAACGTGTTTTGTGCAGCTGGTTCTTGGTGTAATAAATCAAAACAAAACCTCCAGTTTGACGCTCAGGCTGGCGTCTGGTCTCACCTGACTTCCGTACGAAATGAAGCTTCGTCCCATCGCGTGGCCTCAGAGATCCGGCTGAACAGACCCTCACAGATCCTCGGGATCAGACCGGCATCTCCCTGAAACAAACACCACAGCATTCAGTCGTACATCCAGTCTGAAGATTCCTCTCGTTTCAAGACATTTCAGGAGGAACATTCATCTGAAGACGTCCTGTCATTTTTCACTGACAGTTAATAATAAAACTGTCAAACTGACCTTGATATAAGAATATGAATGTCAAACTTAATGTCCTATAACTATTATTAAAATAAAACACCCTCCCCTCTCCTCTGTCCTGTGAAGTGCTTGGTCAATGCTACTCAATTAGTGAAGTGTATTTACTCTGTTCTCTAATCTCCGGCTGAAGGTTTACCAGCAGTCTATCTGATAATCCAGTTCACAGCCCAGTGCAGATAACACCGCCTCCTAAAAACCCCATTGGCTTGTTACTCCTGGAGCAGCAGGGAGGTGGGGGTGGGGGGTGGTGATGTAAAATACAGGCCTTTGATATAAGTTAGGAGCTTTAAGAAGAAAAAGCAAAAACTAGTTTGTCTTCTGACTGGAATCCAACAGAAAACCTCTGCAGGGCTTTAAACCGGGAGAGAACAGAACTTATATGATTAAAGTAAAGCTGATGGTTGGTAAACAAGACTCGTACGCTGGAGCCTTCACTCATGAGCAGGCAGATCAATGTTTCACCTCTGACGCTTATCACAGAGTCAGAACTCACTGTGAAGTCTTTCTAGATAAGAACATCTGGAATGTGAAAGCTAAACATGTCTGCAGACTCACTGGATTTCCCATCATGGTGTAGGATTTCCCTGAGCCGGTCTGACCGTAGGCGAAGACGCAAGCATTGTAGCCCTCGAACGCGGCTTTCAGCACGTCAGTGCCCAGGTCTCTGAAGACCTGCAAACAACACAAGAATTTCTGAGTGTTTTCAGGTCTGACAGAATCTGAAGTCAAGCAGTGCATGAGACACAAAAGTCTGCACTCACATGATGGTGTTTACTGAGCTCTCACATATCACATTACAGATCTGAATCAATAATGAAATACAATACAGAGCTGCTTTGACTCACGATTAGTGCCACAATCCAGATCTGTGACACTAATCATCAAAAGGGGAGTCATTGAGAGTCCTGTGAACTCTGGGTATTTACAGATGATGGCATAGTCACTACAAACAACAACAACAACAACAATGAGGATGATGATGGCACAAGAGAAAAACATAATAAAAAACAAGAGTTCAGACATGAAAACAAAACTAGCAAAATACTGTAAACCAGGGGATTCTTAACTTTTCCAATTATGTCCCACATTAAAATCTCAAAAATTTTGGTGCCCACGTTCAACTTCATAACAGTAGGAAGGACAAACAGTGACTTCTCTAGAGAGAAAGAAACTTCAGATCAGCTCTAGAACAACCCAAACACATGAGAGGAACTTTTCTTTGGTTATTCTGCTTTACACAGTTTTTAATCAGGAAAATAGGGAAACATTGTGTGTGTTTTTAGTTTTTCTATTGCTTTATTGGTACTTTAAGAGAGTTAATCCTGCTGGAGGAGACAAAAAGCCGGACAAAACAGAAACAGAGATTTACTTTTTCCTGAGAGACGAATGCGGCGCTTTTACAGTCTGTGGAGTCGTAGGAGAAGTCGTATGTGAATGTTTTGGTTCGATCCCTCATCGAGTCTCCTGCTACACCATCAGGGATCTGAAGGAACCACAAAACATCAATGAGACACATTCAGCTACAAGGACGCTGAGATCAGTTTAAAGCTTGTGGGGAAAAAAATAAACCATACCTTCAGGTTGGTGATGGAGGTTTTGGTTCCCTCCACTTTGATGATGCATTTGGCAGTCAAGTCCTTCTCTCTGGAAAAGAGGCAGACAGCTAGGTTCATCCTACAGTGTGAAGCTGTCACATACTTTGGCTTTATAATTTCACATTTATCAGACAGAACAGCAGTGACTCCCATAGCTTTATATTTTAAATTAAATGTCCATGTTTGAAGTTCTCCAGTCTTTTATTTGAAGGGTTGATATCCATAAGATGATAGATTTGTGGTTGCAAGAGCCAAAAACCGTCTCAGAGTTGTTTTACTTGTTTCTGTGGGTAAGTTGAATCTCTTGTTTGATGGTCGTCCTTATTTTCACTGGTCTTTATTTGTTGCCGTCAGTAAAACCCAGATGACCAAGGCTGAACTGTGTCAGTGACATGTTTGCTCAGTCATGTGGTTTTCTGTGTCAACCTCAGTTTGTTCTGAGGCTTTGCGTCATCTTTAATAACAACAGAACTCTTTGAGGTTCCAGTTTCACAGGCCATAAAGGTGTCTGTTATCTCAGTGCAACAATAACTTCCCAGGCATTATGTATAACTTTGTACTCATTATCGGCTGTCATACAATGGATCCTCTAAATGAGAGAGATGAGAGAGGAGAAAGTTTTAAAATGGTCTTTGATATTTCGACAGATTAAAGATTTCAATAAATACAAAAGAAGAAAGAGGTTAAGAGATAACAGATCATTTAGACGGAGGAAAGGATTTTCAGTCAATAATTACAGCGATCATGTGAATAATTAATCATGTTTTACTCCTTTTTTTAAAACAACAATCCTTTATAATGATCAGAGCAGTCTGAAACATCAGAATGTTGTCTGACTCATTTATCAGACCATTAAAGCTCCAGCTGACCCTGATTTTCCCGTTTCAGCTGTGAGTCCTGCAGGAAAACAACCTTGTGTTAAAAATGTGAGCAGTGAAGCTGAATCAGCTGCTCTGTCCTCAGAGACGAACAGGTCTGGACTGAAGAACCTGCTGATTCACAATGACAGGCACACCTGTGTTCACCTGGCTGACCCAAACCTCAGTCCGTGTCTGAAATAAAACGCCTGACAGGTTGGAAACAAATATCTGCGTCTTTATTGAGATTTAACGAGTCTCTGCGGCGAAAGCCGGTTAGCATCCCACAATAACCGCGACACCTGCGCCCAACGACCGTCCTCAAGTCCGACACTCACCGCCTGTTCATGGGCCGGACCCGGACAGCCACCCGGACCGATGCCATGGCACATCCCGCAGTGTTCCGCCCTGTGTGGTCCGGTCGGTCCGCTCCGCTCCGTTAGCCTCCCGCTGCGCTTTAACGGCTAACCAGCTAGCGGGCTAACTTCCCCAGCCGCGGCGGGGTAAAGGGGGCAAAAGTCGGAGAGATAACGGAACGGCAGAAACACGAGGCAAGCTGGACAGCCCCGGGGGGGAGGGGGGCTGAGGGGGGCCGGGGGTCACCGCCCTGGACTGACGTTATCGTGGCCCGGCGGCGCCGCGACGCTGTCCCGACGAGAGCCGGCTCTGCTGCTAGCTGCTAGCTGTTAGCTTCGGATACAGAGCTCGCGCGACAAAAACATTGCAGCGGTACGGAGGCCGAGAGGAGACAAAAGTCTCTGCTGAACCGGAGTTCGACAAAAAAAAAAAAAAAGAATAATAATCAACATGGGAAAAAAAAGAAAACTTAAATATTAAAATCAACTGTTGGCCACTTTAAAGTAATGGACACAAACCTACAGACCGGGAGAATGTAATCTCAAATTTCAGGACATTTGAAGGACTTTAACGTCTGATCCAGATCTGTACGATTTACTCCATTAAGAGTTTCATTATAAATGTAATCCATATGTAACATTACCGGAGTGAAGACTTTCCTCTTGAGTACATGAGATATCTTCGTAGGGAAAAAGCTCATTCATTTTAATCTGTTTGAGTCTCAAAAAGGTCAAACTGTGCAAGTATTTCATGAAAAGGGAACAAATATTTGAGAAAGGAGCCACAGAGAAGTTTTTTTTTTTTTTTTCAACAATCAAACAAATAATCTGTCTCTAAATTGTATCTTGTGACCCTTGTCCTGTTGGGGGCCACAGACTGAAACAGCTCATTGTAAATAATTACAGCAAACTCAGAAGACAACTCACATAAGTACGAGTCTAATGAATAGAACCTTTATTCTTATTCAAATGATCAGGTTTTCTTTTCTATTTTCTAAAACTAATCTGTACAATAAAACAGGAATACTAAATGTGTCACTTTTCAGGGACTTTTGAAGCGGCTGCTGTAATTTGTGTGTGATACACAGAAACTGTTTGCAGGATAAAGGCTCTTTACTTCACAGAGCAGGAGTCCAGGTGCAGATAAACGTGTATAAAAGAGATAAACAGAGCGGTAAAATCCGTCCGTAGAAAATAAAATCGAGTTCTTCGGAGGATGACGCAGCCTGCAGTTCCCCTCCCGGCCGGCCGGTGGCGGCGGAGTTAAAGCAGCGGCCGGTGTGAGCGGCGCCAGCAGCGGAGCTTCCGGTTGTTCCTGAGCCGTGTGAGAGGGGAGAAGGTAAGGCTGATTGTTCTTCTTTCCAGCCGCATTTTGAGCCCGGAGCGGATCCGGAGACGGAGAAGCCTTTAACGGGTCATGTCGGTTTGAACCCCGCTGCTCTGAGAAGCGCCGGTTAGCTCCGAGGCTAACAGAGGCTAAGCTAACGTTAATGAATGAACAGAAGCTGCGGAGAGCTAACGCATGCTAACTTTAGCTCCATTAGCTCTATCCGTCAGGTGCACAGAGTTCTGCTCCTGCTCAAAGGTGCTGCAGGTAACACACCGGACTCTCCTGCCTCCATTTAACCACAGAGGATGAATACTTGTTTATTTTACAAAGACGCCAGAAAAACAAAACCGCTTCCTTTTAAAATTGTGATTGACAGATTATCGTGATTTTTCTCTTTAATTATGAAGAGCTAAATGTGCTGTTTGGTGTCATTGTGTCAGCACGTTGATCAAGAAACAGAGAAGAAGAGAGACCGTGACTTCACAGTGACGGTGTTTTGTTTACAGATCAGTCCTGCTGATGTTCAGTTTTTATTCAATTTGTCTTTTCTTCCTGTTTTTCATTTTTAAAAACTCTCCTCATCTGATTCAGTCTGATCAGTTCAGACTCTGAATGTTTCCTTCTTTTTCCAAAGAAAAGTTCCTCTCATGTGTTTGTGTTGTTCTAGAGCTGATCTGAAGTTTCTATCTTTATCTGATCAGGAGTTCTGCTCATTAATGATGAAACATCAGCTCCAAAGCCTCTAATGCTCTGAATATCTCATGCCCCGGGGCACTGTCCTATTGCCCTGATGGTTAATCCAGTTTTGCTCATTCACTGGCTGAATGATGAGGCTGCATGCAAAGGGAACATCAACCAACACTTTGGGACATCTGAAAGTTCAGTCTAATTCTCCTAACTTTCTGCTGTTGGTTCCTCAGTCTCCACCATGGACATCCGACCAAACCACACCATTTACATCAACAACATCAATGACAAAGTCAAAAAAGAAGGTGCGTCAGCTTTTGCTCACCTCCAGTGTGAATTTAGAAACCGGCTCAGCAGTGAACAGATGTGTTGTTGTAGTCAGACCTGACTTGTTTGTCTTCCTCCTGTAGAGCTGAAGCGTTCTCTCTACGCGCTCTTCTCTCAGTTCGGTCAGGTCATTGACATTGTGGCCATGAAGACCATGAAGATGAGGGGGCAGGCCTTTGTTGTCTTTAAGGAACTTGCTGCTGCCACCAACGCGCTGAGGCAGCTACAAGGCTTCCCCTTCTACAACAAACCCATGGTAGGCTTAGAAAGACCTGCCCTCACATGATCAGCTGGGGTTCTTTTGACCTTTAACCTCTTGATGTCTTTTCATCTGCATGTCAGTATTGGTGTGTTCCCTCCTGTTCCAGAGCGAGGTCACACTCTGACTTGTGTCTGCTTGTTTTCCAGAGGATACAGTACGCAAAGACTGACTCTGAGGTCATCGCCAAGGTGAAGGGCACATACGGTGACAAGGAGAAGAAGAAGGATAAGAAGAAGAAGGCTCAAGAGCCGGCAGCTAACCTCACAAAGAAACCAGCGGTGGTGAGTGACACTTCAAAAACAAGCTTGTAGAATCAAATGAATGTTTTAAATGAACCCCCAGACTTTCATTGAATCAACATCTGTAATTATGATTATGTCATATTAATGCCACTGTCTGCAGTCTGTCGCTACCTGCTGTCAGACTCAGAGCAGCTGCTAATGTTTCTGAGGAGCTGGTGGAGACCAAACACAGAGCTGCTAGAGCAGGAAAAAATCATGTTGTCAATCTCAGGCTGCTGGAGGTGAAGCTACAGAACAGTTTGTTCATCTTGTCGACTAAAATACTGAAACTGATAAAAATGAGCTCCTGAAACAGGCTGCCATATTAACACACAGCTGAGAAAATAGAAAGAAACATGTCAAGTGAGGATGAACACTGAACCCGATCCAGATCCACCCATCAGCTCTCAGTCAGGGTTTCCAACAGGAATTAAATTGGTGGAGGTGATTAACCTTTGGAGGCGGAGCCTGTTGGTCCAGGAACAGAGACAACAGACTCAGCCATGTTAAAGGCAACTTCAAAGAACCATCAGATTCTATTCATGAGGAAAGCCAGTTGATTCAGTCGTAGATCTGGTCTGGTCTAGTCTGGATTATAAAGTTGTCAGTGAGTGAACACATTGTTCTGTCATTGAAGACGTGTTGCTGTTGTTTTCAGGGCTCGGTGCTTCCTGTGCTCCCTCCTGCTGTACAGGTAAGATTGTCCACCTCACCTGTTCCTTTAATGTTGAAGACTGAAACAAACTGTTTTTTCATTGTTAATCTGTCCGTCAGCTTCCTGCTGCCTCTCTGTTTGGATTGAGGAAGTAACAGTGACACCAGATCAGTGATTGTGTGTTATTCAACATTACCTCTTTGTGACGTCACAAAGAGGACGAATGTGTGTCTCTGCTCTGAGACATTAAAGCAGGACAAGGAGTGAACATCAGAGAAGACAAACACTACATGGTCATGTGACCCGGGTCTGAATGCTGATTGGCACCTTTTCCATTGATGACGACAGTCTGATTATGAGTCCCATTGTGTTTGTGGCCAATGAAAATGCTTTGTGTTTAATCTCCGTGGGACAGAACTGATGTGGATCTGTCTCCTCAGGTTCCAGACAACCCACCAAACTACATCCTCTTCCTCAGCAACCTTCCGGAGGAGACCAATGAGATGATGCTCTCCATGCTGTTCAACCAGTGAGTGCTGCATTAACTGATGCTGCGATCGCTCACGTCTTCCCAGCTGCTGTGTCACTGACTGTTTTTGTCTCCGGCAGGTTCCCCGGTTTTAAAGAGGTGCGTCTTGTCCCAGGGAAACACGACATCGCCTTCGTCGAGTTTGAAAGTGACACTCAGGCAGGTGTGGCCAAAGATGCGCTGCAGGGCTTCAGAATCACAGCGACCTGCGCCATGAAGATCACCTATGCCAAGAAGTAGTCTCCAGGTCCGACCTAGACAGGATAGAGACTCTGAGTGGGGGGGTCAAGGTCGCTGAGTTTCCGTTTCCTGATCCCTTCGATTTTTAGAATTCCTGCAGAACTTTTTTGTTTTGTTTTGTTTTGAAAGAATTCTGTGGTTGTTTTTGGGGTTGAGAGTAAATTCTCTGGCCGACATCTTGTTTTGTAAAATAAAAGACTTTTACATAATTTTTGCCTCAGTTTCTTTTCAGGGAACAAACGTGGTCAGTTTCTTCACAGGAGGCTGAAACAAACTACTGGTTTCTCTCACAATGTGGTTATTTTAAAAGTGGAGAATGAAGCAACAGAAAATTTAAATTCCGTGTCCCGGGGGGGTTCTGGAGCCAATCCCAGTTCACTCTGTGAGGGCGGGGTCAACCTGGACAGGTCTGCAGTCCATCACAGAGACAGACAGACCTACGGACAGTTTAGAGTCACCAATGAACCCAAACATGATGTCTTTGGAGACTCCACACAGAAAGGCCCCAGGCCGGGAACCAAACCCACAACCTCCTTCCTGTGGGGCAACAGAGCTAACCACTGTGACACCGTGCTGCCTGTCATTTTATTATATATATCTATAAGAGTTTATAAAGGTGGACGACTTAAAGCTAATATACGTGCTGCAGTTTTACACTGATCTCATCATCTGGAGCCAGAGTCTGGTTTTGATCAGACAGAACGTTATGACCAAGGAGGGATGAAGAACATTGTTCTCTGTCAAAGGTCATCGATGGACTGTGTGGTCTGATCCAACAGAAGAGCTGCTGCAGCTCAAAGTGTGGAAGAAGTTTGTGCTGGTTCTGATAGAAAGCTGTCAGAACACACAGAGGTCAGTCCACCACCTAAGGGCTAACCCACAGCTCAGCTTCAGAGGGCTAGAGGAGTCCAGACCTCCTGGGTCAGGTGGTCTTAATGTTCTGGCTGTGGATTCAGGTGTCCTCTTAATGGTGATGGATGAATACAAAAGGAGCATAGTCGACAGAGGGAATACTTTTACTGTGAAACAGTAGCTACAGGAAGTACTTTTACTGTGATAATGAACTGATCAGATCTTAAACAGATGAAGTTTATTGAAAATGAAAACTCAACTTTTCATTTTTTGTGTTTTTCTGTTGATTCTGGAGAGTCAGACCTGAAGATGCCACAACAGGTTTCACTTCAGAACAACAACAACAATAACATGTAAACAAACAATATCTAATAGTCCAGAGTGAGAATGACAATCTGACGGAGAATCCTGAAACTCCAGCTCAGGAACAACTTCCTGTTTCAGTACAGGTGGCTGTTTTTCCTAGTGGTTGCCATGACATCCCTCAGCAGGAAGTAGACGAAGAGGCATGAAGTCAGAAAAGTTAGGAACAGACCAGTCCCTCAGACCAGGACCTGGACTGGATGAGGATCCCCCACAGATGGTCTGAGGGTTTGTTAATACTAATTAGGTCTCACCTCAAGGACCAGACCGGACCAGACCAGATCAGACCAGATCAGATCAGATCCAGATCAGATCCAGATCAGATCCAGATCAGGGGAAAATGTGAAAGATTCAGCTGATTCAATCTCATTAAACATAAGAATCTAATGGCGCAGGTTAAAAACCAACCAATCAGAAGCAGGAACAGCGTCACCTCCTCCTCTTCAGAAACGTCTTCGACTCTTCCTGCAGCGTTTGGACGTCCTCCTTCCCGCTGTCCTCTGAGTCCGGGGGGACGTAGTCCGAGTCGTCGCCCCCGTCCCCGCTGTCGTCATTGATGAAACTGTCCTCGTCCTCGTCCTCCTGGCTCCTCTTGGGGACGCCTCGAGTGGCCCGAGCTGCAGAAACAGAATGTTACAGTCATCATTACATTTGTTTAAATATATTTACTAATTCATTCATTTACTGTGAAAGAAAAACAGAAAGAAATTGATCTAAAAAAAAGAAATGAGAAGAAGTACAATCATTTACAGCCAATTTCAAAACGACAATTTTGAAGAATTAAATATGAATTCATTTTTAAACCTGATTTAAAGAAAAATGAATGAATAACTTCAGTTGTTTAAAAGGATCATTTCTCCTTTTCCTCCACCAGATCTTTCATTTCCTTGATCTTTTATCTTCTTCATGACACTTGTTGATTTTTAAATAAAAACCTTCATTTGAATTTTATTCATGGATGAATATATCATTTGTAATGAACGGAAGTAATTTGTCTTTTTTATTTCTTAAACGTTTAGAGTTCAGTCCATTTATTTCTACATTCATATTAAAGTGGGTTTGATCGGCAGGACGGACATTACCTCGTCTCTTTGTGTGTCTGAATTGTTTCCTGTGAAGAGGATTTTTCCTGTTAGAGAAACAAAATCAGTGTCAGTTTGTTTGTGATAAACAACAACAACAAAAACACAAGCGGACGGACAGAGTTGATGACTCGACACCTTTGATTCTCCGTCTGTTTCCTGTTTGTTAGATGAATATGATCAGGCGGAGCCAGCAGTCTGACCTGTAGCAGTCGGTGCCGTAGGGACACTCAGGTCGGTCCTCCTCCTCCTCCTCCTCCTCCTCGTAGTCAGAGTCTCCAGGATGACTGCACTCCTGGAAATGGACCGGGTTCTTCCTGCGGGAACAAACACGGAGGTGAGGAGACGATGGATGGATAATGCTCAAACATCTGGTCTTCAGCTCCATGCTGTGTCCATGTAGAAGGTGGAGCGGACTCACCTGTAGCAGTCCTTCCCATATGGACACGGCGTTCTGAGTCCAGTTTTGGATGGAGCGGGGACAGACACAGAGCCGCCGTTCGACCCGACACCTCCTTCAGGCGACCTCTCACCATTCTTCTTGGACTTGCTCGATGTTCTTGTCATGGTTTTTCCAGCTGTGGATGCCTCTTCAGATCCAGATCCAACAGGTCCCTGATCCGGATCCTCTGAAGGAACATCCTGAAATAAAACCAGAACTTAACTTCACTAGTCTGAACAATTCAGGGGCAGTTAGTGAGGTCCGCTCTGATAATCGTACTCAACTGTTTTGGACTGAGCTGCTTCATCTTCGTCTTCATCACTGATCTTTCTCCTCCTCTTCCTAGGCCTTTTCTCCTCCTCCTCACTGAGCCCCGCCTCCTCAGGTGAGGACATAGTGGTGGGCGTGGCCTGAGAGGCTGCTGCTGGTTTAATGCCGGTTGATGCTGCTTTAACCTTCACAGCCGATCGGACTGAAACAGAAACCAAACCAGATTAGATGAGACTGGTGGATTCAGCCTAACCCTAACCAGTCCTCCAGGACAGGGAGTCTGTCTGATGGAGACCAGGAGGACAGGAAGTACAGGAAGGATGGGTCTGATCTCTGTCCTGCTGCTCTTCAACTCTTCTCAGGAAACTGGACCTTCTCTGCCTCCTCTGGCGAAGATCACCAGGAAATAAACTTCCCTCTGTGTCTTCAGACAAACATGGCAGCTCAGCTTCATTTGATCTCTGAGGTCTAAGTTCAGTAAACAGGCGGGAAAATGATTCGTGTTCAAGATTCAAAGAGCCGCTCTGCCGGAGTCTGAAACAGACTCCTAGTCGACCCAAAAACACGAGAGCTGAAGACGTCAGCGTCTCTGTGGTCATGTGACAGAAACAGAAATGTGTCACCTTTCAGGCTGCATGGAGCCGCCGCCATCATCCACGCAGGTAAAACTCTTTTCTTGGTGACAGAGGGAGTGACGTCTCGGCCATCGTCCTCCACCTCTGTTGGAGGAGCTTCCTGTATGAAACAAAAACAGCTGTTTGAGTCACATGACAACGTCGGACATATTGGATTTATGACTCACATCAGAATAATCAGAAATCTGACATATGAAAAGATTCAGCAAACCTGTTTGGAACTTCTGCTGGAACATCTGTGGTCCTCAGAAGACAGAGCTGCTGGTGTCGCCTTCAGGAGAGTCGGTCCAGGATCTGGTCTACTTGGATGGTCCAGTCCCACATCTGGTTCAGGAGAACCAGGAAGTGGTTCCTTTTCTTCGTCAAATATCTGACTGTTTCTACAGGATGTGAGATTTAACAATTAAACTATTAAAATTCCACCTTTAAAAATATTTTACATTTCACCATTTTGGTTTTTCCATCCCTTTTTGTTTTTTAAAGTTACAAAATCTTTAGAAATCTCTCATCTTCAGCCTCATCTGATTCAGTCTGATCAGTTCAGACTCTGAATGTTTCCTTCTTTTCCAAAGAAAAGTTCCTCTCATGTGTTTGTGTTGTTCTAGAGCTGATCTGAAGTTTCTATCTTTATCTGATCAGGAGTTCTGCTCATTGTTTTTCTGTGAGGGCCGATAAAAAACTGTCATGAATTCAGTAGCTGGAATTGAAGTATGAATTTTTAATCAGCTTCATTTGTTTGAACTGTGGACAATATTTACACGAGTGTCCTCTCCATCTTTTTGATCTGCACTTCAAACAGTGGACAATGGAGAGGACGGGAACTCAAGAGACAACAGATTATCAAACATAATTCAACATTGTGCCTTGTGTTGGCTTTAATGACGTCAAACAACACAACAACCCCACCCAGATAAAAGATGGGACTTTGATTAAGGAGTGAAGAGCAGCTTCGTCTGTCTTCATTCAATTATTTGGACGTTTGTCAGCACAAATAAGATTCATCTTCTGATCTTGACATCTTGTACCTGGGAGTGTCGTCTCCGACAGCCACCACCCTGAAGACGAGCTGCCCCGGCAGCAGGGAGAACAGGTCCCCGTGATGAAGGTCGTACCAGGAGTCTTTGTTCAGGGGCCGAGGGCTTCCATCAGCAAGAGACGACTGGATGAAACAGGGGTTCAGATGGGTCTGAAGACAGAACAGGGGGACAGACCAGGGACGTCCAGCAGGACTGTCAGGGTTTAAAACTGAGACTGCCTTTTGTTTTATGGGCCGTAATTTTTAATACCTGGAGATAACAGCCGTTATAATAAAGCAATAAAAAACCAAAACTGCTCCAAAGACCAGCTGATGATGGAGGAGACACTTCCTGCAGACTGCACACAGTTAGTTAGTCCACACTGAAACTGATGGACCTGATGAGTCTCCAGCTCAAACTGAAGATATCTGTTGATGAAGGTATGAAGTCTAATGATGCTGCTCTGTGAAGAAGATCTGCAGACCTGACTGGTTCCACCTCCCAATGAAAAATAAACAACAGAGTCTGAGACTAAAAACACCGGAGGAGAGAAACAGACTTACAGCTTTGAGCCTCAGCTGTCCGCTCAGGTTCTCCAGCAGCCCGTGGTGTCTGGACACTCTCTTATCAGTGATCTGAGGCAACAACACAAACAAGAGACACAACAGGTTAGTTCTTCACTCTTGGTCAGCAGAGGATAGATACCGATGTTTCCTTAGAGAGGCCATCAGAGCCGTAACTCCCCAGGACGGAGCATTTGTTCCATTACAGGATAAAGTATCTATAAAAATGAATTAAATGGAAAAAATTACGTCGTTTTTTTCTCCCTCTCCATCTAAAATTCGAGGGGATTTATATGTGTGTGTTATTAACTACATTACCCAGAGTGCACCACTTCATTCACATTTGCACTTCTCCAACACTCAACTTAACCCACTGACCAGAGTTCACAGCGAGCCTGACTGAACATTTTAACATCCCATAATTAATCAGTGTCTTTCTGAGTGTGTTCTGTGTGGAGTGATGAGTTCAGATGAATCATTTGGTTGATGGTTCACTGAGATAATAAATAATCTTTCATGTTCTGCAGAACTTTAGAATATATTCATGTTTTTCTGATATGTGTGATAAACTGGATTGATTCTGGAGTTACACATTATAAACTCTGACTATTATTATTATTAATATTATTATTGTGTTCCTCCAGGTTGCAGTGTCTCTGTATCTCCCTCCGGTGGTTCAGACCTGCAGCTCAGTCTGTTGTCTGAATTTAAATCTCATCATCTCGGCTGTAAAACGGATAAAATCACCTTTTAAACTCCAAACACAACAAAACCCCACTGAAGAATTAAAGCGGACAAACCACACTGAACCACATGAAGGGACTCACTCCCAGGAGGGGGCCCCGGCCAAGCACCGTCTGTCCCGGGGGCAGGCGGACCGGAGCCCCGCCGGCCAGCGGGACCAGGTCGAAGCCGGACATGGAGCTGCTGGGAGCGGGTCCACCGGAGTCAGCTGTCCGAGAGCGGAGCTCCTTCCGGCCGGGTTAGGGTGACAGTTTTCCTGAGAATCCGCTCAGCTGCAGAAGCTTCAAACTCAGAAACACAAAACAAACAAACAATCTAACACGACCGGAAACAACATTCAAAACTTCCGGGGTGCCGGTGACCATGCGCAGAAGAGCCTACATGTGACCACATCCGTGGGCCACGCCTCGTAATGGACGTCTGTATTTTTAAACAATCAGTAAATAAACTGTCCGCCGAATTCAAGAAGAGTTTTAATGTACAGAGAAATAGCACAAATAAATATGTTCTGATATGTCCACATTAGAGCTGGTGTCGTCCCAAAAAGGACGGCAGGAAATGGAACATCTGGATATTTTAATTTATCACACAGATCTGACGGTTTATTCTCATTATTGATCAAAAATCTAAATAAAATCAAAAACCTGCTGACACTGAACGGATGGCGACACTTCTGCGCATGCGTGTTTGTCTGAAAACACCGTGACGTATGTAAACAGCCGTTGGGACATTTAAACGTTCAGCCGTCAGACCGGAGACCTGCAGGTAAGAACCGGCCGGTACC
This sequence comes from Remorina albescens, assembly GCA_034769265.1. Classification (NCBI taxonomy): domain Eukaryota; kingdom Metazoa; phylum Chordata; class Actinopteri; order Carangiformes; family Echeneidae; genus Remorina; species Remorina albescens. The sequence continues at coordinate 27,692,972 of CM068487.1, forward strand.
GGCCCACACTGGGGCCATACCGGGGCCACACCGGGGCCACACCGGGCATACCGGGCCATACCGGGGCCATACCGGGGCCACACCGGGGCCACACCGGGCATACCGGGCATACCGGGCATACCGGGCCATACCGGGGCCAAACCGGGGCCACACCGGGGCCACACCGGGGCCACACCGGCCAACACCGGGCCATACCGGGGCCACACCGGGGCCTCCGCAGCACCTGGGACATTTCAATGGCAGCCCGTTAGCCCACACCGCCGTGAGCTAACCGGCTCGTGTTTGTGTTGTGTTAGTGTTGTGTTGTTCATGTTGTGTTCGTGTTGTGTTGTTTGTGTTGCGTTCGTGTTGTGTTCATGTTGTGTTGTTCATGTTGTGTTCGTGTTGTGTTGTTCATGTTGTGTTAGTGTTGTGTTCATGTTGTGTTAGTGTTGTGTTGTTCATGTTGTGTTCATGTTGTGTTCGTGTTGTGTTGTTCATGTTGTGTTCATGTTGTGTTGATGCTGTGTTGTTCATGTTGTGTTCATGTTGTGTTCATGTGTTGTTCATGTTGTGTTAGTGTTGTGTTGTTCATGTTGTGTTCATGTTGTGTTCATGTTGTGTTCATGTTGTGTTAGTGTTGTGTTGTTCATGTTGTGTTCATGTTGTGTTCGTGTTGTGTTGTTCATGTTGTGTTCATGTTGTGTTCATGCTGTGTTGTTCATGTTGTGTTCATGTTGTGTTCATGTGTTGTTCATGTTGTGTTAGTGTTGTGTTGTTCATGTTGTGTTCATGTTGTGTTCGTGTTGTGTTGTTCATGTTGTGTTAGTGTTGTGTTCATGTTGTGTTCGTGTTGTGTTGTTCATGTTGTGTTCATGTTGTGTTCGTGTTGTGTTGTTCATGTTGTGTTCATGTTGTGTTCGTGTTGTGTTCATGCTGTGTTCATGTTGTGTTCATGTTGTGTTCGTGTTGTGTTGTTCATGTTGTGTTCATGTTGTGTTCGTGTTGTGTTGTTCATGTTGTGTTCATGTTGTGTTCGTGTTGTGTTGGTGTTGTTGTGTTCATGTTGTGTTCATGCTGTGTTCATGTTGTGTTCATGTTGTGTTGGTGTTGTGTTGTTCATGTTGTGTTCATGCTGTGTTGTTCATGTTGTGTTCATGTTGTGTTGGTGTTGTGTTGTTCATGTTGTGTTCATGTTGTGTTCATGTTGTGTTCATGTTGTGTTCGTGTTGTGTTGTTCATGTTGTGTTCATGTTGTGTTCATGCTGTGTTGTTCATGTTGTGTTCGTGTTGTGTTGTTCATGTTGTGTTCATATTGTGTTCAGTTCAGAGTTCAGTTTTCTGTCAACGTGTCGGTGAAACCAAAAGTGAAAGTGAACAGACTGAATGTTATCAACCCGGGACTGAGAGGGGGGGGACTGAGGCAGAGGGGGGACTGAGGCAGAGGGGGGGGTGAGGCAGAGGGGGGGGGGGGGGACTGAGGCAGAATGGGAGGGTGAGGCAGAGGGGGGTGAGGCAGAATGGGGGGGGGGCTGAGGCAGAGGGACCACAGAGGGACCACAGAGGGGCCACAGAGGGGCCACAGAGGGGCCACAGAGGGGCCCAGGTGGTCACTGATCTGACTCTGTCTCCCCAGGAGGTCATCATGCAGCCCGACCCCAGGAGGACGTCTCCCATAGTTCTCCTCTGTGAAGGACAACTGTCCCTGATGTCCGACGACGACGCTCGTCCTCAGAACTTTGCCGAAACGCTGCCGATGGAGATGAGCGTGAAGATCTTCGGCAAGCTGGACACGGAGAGTCTGTGCAGCGCCGCGCAGACCTGCAAACTGTGGCACGACATCATCGAGGAGAGCGAGCAGCTGTGGAGGAGACAGTGTCTGCTGGTCCGGGTCGTCTGTCAGAGGGAGGTGGACAGAGACAGGACAGACGGCCTGTCCTGGAAGGTGGGACACAAACCTAACAGGGACTTTTACTGTGAAAGTCTCACAACAATCAGAGAACCTAAGTCCAGACTTCTGTGGACCCTGAAGGCCCCTCTGGGCCCCAGAGCCCCCCCCCTCCTGAGCACTGCTGTCTACTCTGCAGGTGGCGCTGGTGAGGAACTACAGTCGCAGCTGTGTGAAGAGGGATTGGCTGAGAGGACGTTACAGCCACGTCAGGTCAGCTGAGGAGCTGAGAGGCCGCAGGATGACGCCGCTGGACGCCGAGACGTGGGGGGAGATCCTGCAGGCCGAGCTGGACAGATGACTGACGGCGTTCGAAATACCTGGGACATTTCAAAAAGTTAGGGGGGTTCAAAGGCTGAATTTTAATGTAAATGTAGATTTTATATCCTTTGTTTTATGATATATATTTTAAATTTTTTATAAGAAATGATCATGGATCAATGACTGTGAAACAAATGAAAAATTATTATTACTGGCTGAAATTAAGTATTTCAGTGTAAATAAGGAAGAAACAACATCATTGTAAAGATCAAAATATTTTTATGGACTCAATGTCTCGTCATTTATTAGAGGCAGTTTGACTCTAAACGGATTGTAGACACTAAAGTTTCACACACTGAGCGTCAACTGTGAACAAACGGGCCCTCAGAGACACGTGAATGAAAGTCCGGCTGAGTTGATGGATTGAAGACTTGAAACTGAGACCATAAACTCATCAGGAAAACGTTTACTGAGCTAATAAGTCAGGGAGGAGGAGGGACATTTTCCCATAGACTTCAATATAAAGGAGGAGGGACATTTTCCCATAGACTTCAGTATAAAGGAGGAGGGACATTTTCCCATAGACTTCAATATGAAGGAGGGGGGACATTTTCCCATAGACTTCAATATAAAGGAGGAGGAGGGACATTTTTCCATAGACTTCAGTATAAAGGAGGAGGGACATTTTCCCATAGACTTCAATATAAAGGAGGAGGAGGGACATTTTCCCATAGACTTCAGTATAAAGGAGGAGGGACATTTTCCCATAGACTTCAATATGAAGGAGGGGGGACATTTTCCCATAGACTTCAATATAAAGGAGGAGGAGGGACATTTTCCCATAGACTTCAATATAAAGGAGGAGGAGGGACATTTTCCCATAGACTTCAGTATAAAGGAGGAGGGACGTTTTCCCATAGACTTCAATATGAAGGAGGGGGGACATTTTCCCATAGACTTTAGTATAAAGGAGGAGGAGGGACGTTTTCCCATAGACTTCAATATAAAGGAGGAGGAGGGACATTTTCCCATAGACTTCAGTATAAAGGAGGAGGGACATTTTCCCATAGACTTCAGTATAAAGGAGGGGGGACATTTTCCCATAGACTTCAGTATAAAGGAGGAGGGACATTTTCCCATAGACTTCAATATAAAGGAGGAGGGAAATTTTCCCATAGACTTCAGTATAAAGGAGGAGGGACATTTTCCCATAGACTTCAATATAAAGGAGGAGGAGGGACGTTTTCCCATAGACTTCAATATAAAGGAGGAGGGACATTTTCCCATAGACTTCAATATAAAGGAGGAGGAGGAGGGACATTTTCCCATAGACTTCAATATAAAGGAGAAGGAGGGACATTTTCCCATAGACTTCAATATAAGGGAGGAGGGACATTTTCCATAGACTTCAATATAAAGGAGGAGGAGGGACATTTTCCCATAGACTTCAATATAAAGGAGGAGGGACATTTTCCCATAGACTTCAATATAAAGGAGGAGGAGGAGGGACATTTTCCCATAGACTTCAATATAAAGGAGGAGGAGGGACATTTTCCCATAGACTTCAGTATAAAGGAGGAGGGACATTTTCCCATAGACTTCAATATAAAGGAGGAGGGACATTTTCCCATAGACTTCAATATGAAGGAGGGGGGACATTTTCCCATAGACTTCAGTATAAAGGAGGAGGAGGGACGTTTTCCCATAGACTTCAATATGAAGGAGGGGGGACATTTTCCCATAGACTTCAGTATAAAGGAGGAGGAGGGACGTTTTCCCATAGACTTCAATATAAAGGAGGAGGAAGAGGGACATTTTCCCATAGACTTCAATATAAAGGAGAAGGAGGGACATTTTCCCATAGACTTCAATATAAGGGAGGAGGGACATTTTCCCATAGACTTCAATATAAAGGAGGAGGAGGGACATTTTCCCATAGACTTCAATATAAAGGAGGAGGGACATTTTCCCATAGACTTCAATATAAAGGAGGAGGAGGAGGGACATTTTCCCATAGACTTCAATATAAAGGAGGAGGAGGGACATTTTCCCATAGACTTCAGTATAAAGGAGGAGGGACATTTTCCCATAGACTTCAATATAAAGGAGGAGGGACATTTTCCCATAGACTTCAATATGAAGGAGGGGGGACATTTTCCCATAGACTTCAGTATAAAGGAGGAGGAGGGACGTTTTCCCATAGACTTCAATATGAAGGAGGGGGGACATTTTCCCATAGACTTCAGTATAAAGGAGGAGGAGGGACGTTTTCCCATAGACTTCAATATAAAGGAGGAGGAGGGACATTTTCCCATAGACTTCAATATAAAGGAGGAGGAGGGACATTTTCCCATAGACTTCAATATAAAGGAGGAGGAGGGACATTTTCCCATAGACTTCAGTATAAAGGAGGAGGGACATTTTCCCATAGACTTCAATATAAAGGAGGAGGGACATTTTCCCATAGACTTCAATATAAAGGAGGAGGAGGGACATTTTCCCATAGACTTCAATATAAAGGAGGAGGAGGGACATTTTCCCATAGACTTCAGTATAAAGGAGGAGGAGGGACGTTTTCCCATAGACTTCAATATAAGGGAGGAGGGACATTTTCCCATAGACTTCAATATAAAGGAGGAGGAGGGACATTTTCCCATAGACTTCAATATAAAGGAGGAGGGACATTTTCCCATAGACTTCAATATAAAGGAGGAGGAGGGACATTTTCCCATAGACTTCAATATAAAGGAGGAGGAGGGACATTTTCCCATAGACTTCAGTATAAAGGAGGAGGGACATTTTCCCATAGACTTCAATATGAAGGAGGGGGGACATTTTCCCATAGACTTCAGTATAAAGGAGGAGGAGGGACGTTTTCCCATAGACTTCAATATGAAGGAGGGGGGACATTTTCCCATAGACTTCAGTATAAAGGAGGAGGAAGGGACGTTTTCCCATAGACTTCAATATAAAGGAGGAGGAGGACATTTTCCCATAGACTTCAGTATAAAGGAGGAGGGACATTTTCCCATAGACTTCAGTATAAAGGAGGGGGACATTTTCCCATAGACTTCAGTATAAAGGAGGAGGGACATTTTCCCATAGACTTCAATATAAAGCAGGAGGAGGGACGTTTTCCCATAGACTTCAATATAAAGGAGGAGGAGGGACGTTTTCCCATAGACTTCAATATAAAGGAGGAGGGACATTTTCCCATAGACTTCAGTATAAAGGAGGAGGGACATTTTCCCATAGACTTCAGTATAAAGGAGGAGGAGGGACGTTTTCCCATAGACTTCAATATAAAGGAGGAGGGACATTTTCCCATAGACTTCAGTATAAAGGAGGAGGAGGGACGTTTTCCCATAGACTTCAGTATAAAGGAGGAGGAGGGACGTTTTCCCATAGACTTCAGTATAAAGGAGGAGGGACGTTTTCCCATAGACTTCAGTATAAAAGGAGGAGGAGGGACGTTTTCCCATAGACTTCAGTATAAAGGAGGAGGAGGGACATTTTCCCATAGACTTCAGTACAGTCTTCCCCTGATGCTCAGCAGAGGGAGTGGAGGAATGTAGTCAGGTGATTCTTCTTCTCTTTAATGAACCAGTTGAGGATAAAAGAGGTAAAAGAACATTTATTTTAATCTCTTATTGATGACGGACCAAACAGGGAAAGATGGATGAACTGTTGTAGTTCTAAATAACTGATCAGTTATTCTGGTCGATTGGTGATGCTTAAAAATGGCATCGATTATTCTGAGTTTGATTATTGGTGTAAGAGCTGAAAACGGACATCAGATGAACGCTTCTCTCGACAATCGATTGATCGTTGGTTGTCATGCGGATTTCCGCTTTTATTTTGAAAGCCGAGAGCGGAAGCCTCGTTCCGTCCAGCTTGACAGCGGTCCCCTCCTCAGCATCTCCGCAGTCCAGACCGGGAAGATGGACGACGTCCCCGCCATCATCAACATCTCCATCTCCCTGAGGATCCAGCCCAACGAGGGTCCGGTCTTCTTCAAGGTGGACGGGACCCGGTTCGGCCAGAGCCGGACCATCAAGCTGCTGACCGGATCCAAGTACAAGATCGAGGTGGTGCTGAAGCCCGGAACCGTCCAGGCCACGTAAGGAGAATCCGGATCAGATGGAGAGCGGGAACGGCAGGCCCCCCCCTCCTCCTCCTCCTCCTCCTTCTCTTCACCCCCCCCCTCCACCTGATCTCCTCCTGATTTAATAATGTGTTCCTCTCCAGGTCTACATGATGCAGACTGCTGTGGGATCAGTTACAGTGACGTCACCCCCCCCCCCCCCGCCCCTTCTCCTTCTGCCCATTCTCTTCACCCCTCCTCCTCCTCCTCCTCTTCACCCCCCCCCTCCTCCTCCTGCCCCTTCTCTTCACCCCCCCCCTCCTCCTCCTCTTCACCCCCCCCCCGCTCCTCCTCCTGCCCCTTCTCTTCACCCCCTCCTCCCTCCTCCTCCTCTTTCACCTCCCCCTCCTCCTCCTGCCCCTTCTCTTCACCCCCCCCCCCCCCTCTCTCCTCTCTCACCCCCTCCTCCTCCTACTCCTCTTCACCCCCCCCCTCCTCCTCCTCTCCTCCCTTCTCTTCACCCCCCCTCCTCCTCCTCCTCCTCCTGCCCCTTCTCTTCACCCCCCCTCCTCCTCTCCTCCTCCTCCTCCTGCCCCTTCTCTTCACCCCCTCCTCCTCCTCCTCCTCCTCCTGCCCGCCCCTTCTCTTCACCCCCCTCCTCCTCCTCCTGCCCCTTCTCTTCACCCCCTCCTCCTCCTCCTCCTCCTCTTCACCCCCACCCCTTCTCTTCACCTCCCTCCTCCTCCTCCTCCCCCTATTCACCCTTCTCCTCACCCCCCCCCCCCTCCTCCTCCTCCTCCTCCTCCTCCTTCTCTTCACCCCCCCTCCTCCTCCTGCCCCTTCTTCACCCCTCTCCTCCTCTCCTCCTCCTCTCACCCCCCCTCCTCCTCCTCCTCCTGCCCTTCTCTTCACCCCCCCCCCCTCCTCCTCCTCCTGCCCCTTCTCTTCACCCCCCCCCCCCCCCCCCCTCCTCCTCCTCCTCCCCCCCCCTTTATGGTGAAGTCCGTCTGTAAACTCACCCA
>CM068487.1:27700365-27727865 GCA_034769265.1 Remorina albescens
TTTGAAGGGCTGATCTCCATCAGAGGATTTGTTTTGGGTTTTAAATCCCTCTCACAGGAAGTACAGGTCACTCAGCCAATCAGAAGGGCAGAATCAGATCCTCTCCTCTGATTGGCTGCCTGTTTTCTGAGTGATCCAATAAAATTAGAGCAGATTTCAGTTAAATGTATAAAGCTGTGTGTTTTTATCAGCGTCTTTCACTCCAGTTAAAATGGACAATATAGACCCCTCCCAGTTTTTCTGTCAGTCCTGTTTGAGAGGGGGCGGAGCCTCAGAGAGGTAAGTCAGCCAGTGGGCGTGTCCTGTTCCTGACACCTTTGTTTTCTCCGTCACAGCAACATGAACATCGGAGGCATCATCTTCCCCCTGCAGGAGCAGTCCAGAGACCAGGACTCTGTGGTCTACCACGGCCAGTACGACACCGAGGGCGTCCCGCACACCAAGAGCGGAGACCGGCAGCCGGTCCAAGTCAGCGTGGAGGTGAGACAGCAGGAAGTCCTGTCTGTAGACCGGAGCCGTCAGTCTTCCTGCTGTGCTGTTGACGCAGATTGTCTTTTCTGTCCAGTTCAACAAGGCCGGGACCTTCGAGACGGTCTGGCAGGCAAAGTACTACAACTACTACAAGAGGGAGCACTGCCAGTTCGGCAACAAGTTCAGCAGCATCGAGTACGAATGCAAACCCAACGAGACCAGGACCCTGATGTGGATCAACAAGGAGGCGTTCAACTGAGTCAGCTCGTCTCAGCGCCGTCCACACACACAGTTCCCAGCAGAGGACACCAGCCGCACCAGGACTACCTTTGAACATCAGCATCACAATAAAAGGATGGGCCTTTTCCTGGGGGGGGGGGGTTGGGGTTAGGATGGTTTGAAATCTGGTTCAACAAGGAGGACGATAAAAACAGCTGTTTACCATGCTGGTCTTCAGAAGGGGGTTAACTTAAGGCTGCACAGAGTCGGACAGGGAGGCTAACTTTGGTTTTCTCTCAAAGAAACCGGAGGGACAGAAAAGGGAAAGATCGGAAGTTTAAAGGTTCCGTTTTCTTTGGAGGGACATTTCAATCTCAACATTTTATGATTTTTCAGCTGTGAGAACCAACAGAAGGTCCAAAGGAGGATCCAGGGGGAAACAGGGCTCAGCACTGCTTCTTCTCTGAGACATTCCTGTCCAGAGGACAGCGTATGAGCGTCTGGATTCTTTGATTCAGACAGAAAACTCCCAGGGTGCATTTCAGGCTTCACAGGTGTATCTGTGATGTCATCTTTAAAGAGTTAAACAGTTTCCCCTGCTTCCTGTCTTAGTGCTAAAGCTAGGCTAACAGTTTTCCCCTGCTTCCTGTCTTAGTGCTAAAGCTAGGCTAACAGTTTCCCCTGCTTCCTGTCTTAGTGCTAAAGCTAGGCTAACAGTTTTCCCCTGCTTCCTGTCTTAGTGCTAAAGCTAGGCTAACAGTTTCCCCTGCTTCCTGTCTTAGTGCTAAAGCTAGGCTAACAGTTTCCCCTGCTTCCTGTCTTAGTGCTAATGCTAAGCTAACCTCTGGGCTGCTGTCTGTGGTTGACGCACAGACTTTAATTTGTGTCAAAGGAAATAAATCCAACTACTCTCTTAGTTAAAAAGAAGAGCTACATGCTGTTAGCTGAAGACCAGGATGGAAAACACCTTACTGATTATCTGTGTGGATGTTTTTGTGAGAGAAGTTGAATGAGAGTGTTTGTATCTTTGGGACAGTTTAGACTTTTCTTACATCATTTAACAGAAAAATCCACCAAGAACCTGAAACATGGTTGTTTCCTCATTAAAAACAGCTGATCAGCTACAGACGGTGACGTCGTGTTCAGAGAAGAATCAGCTCTTCCTAACAGTCCATTAGTCATGTCTGAAACTGACTTCAGCGATTAACTGATGAAGAAGAAGCAGAAAAGACTGAATGTGACTCAGAAAGGGTCAACTGTCAGAGTCAGTCAGCCCTTCAGAATAAAAGCCCCTGGTGAGCGCAGACAGAAGATGATGGTGGATTTTTCTCTTAAACGATGAAGCTTCTTCTCCTTGTTGTCAGTCAAACTCATGTTTGATCCAAACCAACAGGAAACATCTCAGTGAACAGAAGAAACTGAGTTTATCATGTAGAGGGAGTTTGTGACACAATAAACTGGTGTGTGTTGTTGGAGTCTCCTCGTATCTGAGATGATTTCTGTCTCTCTGATTTAGACTCTCATCACAAGCTGCTTCACTTTGTGTTCACGTTGTTAGTTTGTGTTGTCCTGATGTGCACGCCTGGACTCAGTTTGTCGTGTTTCGTGATCTCTGAAGTGTCTTTGTGAATAAACAGCTGACTGAACAGTCACAGTGGGATGTTTCCGTTTGGACCTTCGGACCATTCAGGTCCTCTGGAGTCTGGACCAGCAGATCCTTTAAGTCCTGGACGTTGTGAGGTGGAGCCTCCCTGGATCTGGACTTGTTGGTCCAGCTCATCCCACAGATGCTGGACTGGACTAAGATCTGGAGGATCTGGAGCCGGGTCAGGCCAAAGTATCATGCACATGAATGAGGGGCCCGAGGCTTCCCATCAGCTGATCTTCTCATCACGAATCAGCTGGTCGTCGGTTGCCATGGTAACCAGATCCATTTGGTCGTAATGTAAATCTGCTCTCCATCGATCGTCATTGTCTTTACTGCTTATCTCTCAGGAGCCAATCCCAGCGGACTTAGGGTGGGGGCAGATTCACGCCACGCACAGTCCGTCACAGGTCGACACGCAGACACACAACTATCGTACACACACACTCAGGCCTACAGCCAAGTTACAGTCCCCCTATGAACCTAAATGTATGTGTTCGGACTGTGAGAGGAGACCCAGGAAGAACCTAATGGAACCCGGGAATCGAACCCGTAACCTTCCTGCTGGCACACAGAGACTCAGACTCTTTCTGGATCAACGTCCAGAAGAGCTGAAAGCTACGATTCAGCCTGAAGGAACGTCTCAGTCCTGCAGAGGAATATCTCCGGGCCACGCCCACAGGAAGTGACGCCGGCCGCAGTGATCCGGTGTTGTTGTTGTGGAGCAGAGTGGGTCCTCTCGCTCAGAGACCAGCTCCGGTGCCGCCCCGCCCCTCGCCGCTCCCTCTCCCCCCGGCCGTCAGTCACGGTGCAGCCCAGCAGCCCAGCAGCCGGTGGTCGGTAGAAACATCGTCTTTCCTGCCCCGTTGACTCGGCTGACACCTTCTCTCCCGGCGGCTGCTCCTCTCCAGGCGGTAAAATGGTGCGGAAACGGCCGTCCCTCCTTCTCCTCTTCAGATTCACCGAGATTTGATGAATTCCGTTTCCGACACAGCTGTTAGCCGTTAGCTGCTGTTAGCCGTTAGCTCAGTTCAAAGAAACAGTCGTCTGCTGCCGTCAGTTAATGTGGGCCAGTTGTTGTGTAGTTTGTGTTTCATTCGTCGGTCACTAACCATGAGTGTGTAACTAACTGTGATCTGTGTTTTGGTACGATGGAGCCACGGTGCTATGCTAGCAGGGGCAGCCGTAGAGAAACACTGGGGACTGTTAGCAGGCTAGCTGTTAGCTGGAGGATCGTCACAACGGAAGTTTGACAGCTGACTGAAAAAAATGATAAATATTAAATGAAAAATAAAAAGCTGTATGTTTCATTAGTTTTGGCCGATCGTTGCTGATTATTTGGGTACATTATGATGACAATTTTCATTGACAGGTAAATAATTCATAAAATCTGGAAATGATTTCAGAGAAGCAGGAAAAAGAATATTATCAGAAATGTTATTTATGAATTCGACCGATGAAGTAATTAATAAATGTTTCAACTGCTCCTGTGTGTTAAGAGCTGCATTTTAGTTTTATGAAACATGAATTATAAGATGACACTTTTAATAATTTTTATTGTTTTGTGTCTAACTGCAAATATGATTCAATACTGAAAATAGTCAACAGTTTTCTGCAATGAAGACTCGATGACAGGTGGTGACTGCTCTTTACAGTTTATATAAACTGTATTCATATTTCATATCTCCATGATATTGGCAGGACGGTTTACCAAACAGATTTTTCGCCCTAAGGAGTTTTATTTTGAAATCGATGGAGGCATTGTGTTGTGTAACTGCAGTAGATCTGAACTCTGTCTGATTAATGGGGGTTGTTTAATTAAGATCCACTCAGTTGTCTCCCCAATAACCTCTATCCTCCATCAGATGTCCGTTTTTTAATCAGATCTCTGGATGTGAGACTGATTTTCTTTTCTTTTTTTTTCTCTTTCAGGGAAATGAAGCCAGTTATCCCCTGGAAATGTGTTCGCACTGTGAGTATCAATAAATCACTGACCACAAGACATGACGTGGACGTTACAGACGTTCTATTATGTTGAAAGAAAGGAGAAGGTGTATTTTCATCCTGCAGGAGAAACTGAAAAATCAGGGCAGGAATCTAATTTTAAAAATCATTTGGCGAGAAAAAAGTTTCTTCTGGTTAATTAATCAGTGAATTAATTCCACTACTCATTTAAACAACATCTATGTTTCACACCTTCAGACGGTTTAAACTCAGTTCAGGATTAATGTCAACATGCTTCTGTCTGCTGCTGTTTCTTCTGAAATATTTGGATTGAATGTTTAATCTGAGGGGTTAAATTATCTCGGGACCTGCCCGGCTCCACCTCCAGAGTGCAGCTGATTCATGTTCAGGGTTAGCGTTGTAAGCGGTGTCACATAGAGCGAGACGCCGGTAGGTCCAGTAGCTCAGCCCGGTCATGGCCGGTACAAACAGGAAACCAGGTGAGTTTGGTGAGCGGACAATCAGCATCGTTTGTCCTGAGCTTCAGGTGGACGTCACATCGTGTTCAGTCGACATTACTCAGAGAATCTGCTGCTGCTGCTGGTTTTTTCAGTCTGTAAATAGTTTCTCTGTCTGTCTCTTTCTGCTCTCAGTTGATGCCGATGAGATTAAGAGACTGGGGAAGAGATTTAAAAAACTTGACCTGGATAACTCCGGCTCCCTGAGTGTGGAGGAGTTCATGTCCTTACCGGAGCTCCAGCAGAATCCACTGGTGCAGCGAGTAATTGACATATTTGACACTGATGGAAACGGGGAGGTCGACTTCCAAGGTAAACAAACCTTCAGGTCTGTCACCTGATAGATTATAGACCAGGTCCTGAGGAAAGCTTTTGCTTGACCAGAATCATTCAGGACTGAAATGAAACACAGCAGTCTTCACTTTTCTCTTTATGGTGGTTTGAAGGAAAAAAACTCAATTTTAAAAAAGTCTCCACATACTCAGATTCATCTGATTCAGTCTGATCAGTTCAGACTCTGAATGTTTCCTTCTTTTCCAAAGAAAAGTTCCTCTCATGTGTTTGTGTTGTTCTAGAGCTGATCAGGAGTTCTGCTCATTAATGATGAAAAATCAGCTCTAAATATCTGATTGTCTTTATTCTGTCAACACAATAAACTCAGAAACATACAGGACTGATCCACAGACTTCAGTAAATTTAATTTAGTTTATCACTGAGGTCAGGTTCAGATTGGACAGATCAGAACCATCAGAGAGCAGCTGATGGAGGAGGACACTCCTCCTGAGGAGTTTAGATGTATTAGATGTATAATGACTTCCTTCCTCTACAATTCAAACATTTTTCAGCCCTCAGGTGGAATCAGCCTTTATATGATTAGATTTTGTTGGATTTTTAGTTTGACATGTTTTTATTTCACTGTTGATCTTCAAAATCATCAGGTGGAAAAACCTGACTAAAAAGCTTTTCATCGATTTAGTGTTTGTTTGTTTTTTATTTTGGCAGAGTTCATTGAAGGAGTTTCCCAGTTCAGTGTCAAAGGTGATAAGGAGCAGAAGTTACGATGTGAGTGTCCATCACGTTCCCTCTGTTTGCATCTGTTGTTGTTGTCAGAAACAGATGTTTCATGAGTGAAGGATTGTTGGTTGAACATCAATGACTGATTGAACTGTAATTCAGATACATTCAGAACATTTATTTTTGGTTAACAGTGTATAGATGGAGGCTGCATCCTCCTTCTGATTGGATCTGATTATAATAATACAATAATATCTTCTGATGGAGTTCAGCCCTTCAAAATAAAATACTATGACCTTTAATGTGAACTTTGTTGTCTCACCTCAGTCGCCTTCAGGATCTACGACATGGACAAAGACGGTTTCATTTCCAACGGCGAGCTCTTTCAGGTCCTGAAGATGATGGTGGGAAACAACCTGAAGGACACGCAGCTTCAGCAGATCGTCGACAAAACCATCATCAACGCCGACAAAGATGGCGACGGCAGGATATCCTTTGAAGAGTTCTGTGCGGTGAGTGTTGATCCGGATCGATCTGAGTAGATCAGGTCCAGGTTTGGTCTCCACTGCAGTGTCAGAGTCTACTCACAGGAAACAGGTCATCAAAGTAAAAGTCCAGTAAATGGATTTTTTTATGTCAGAGCCAGAGTAACTTTAGTGGGAGTGGGATGTTGGTGTGATGTCACTATGACATCAGCAGGTCTCCCTCCCTGACAGGGAGGGTCTGTGGACCAGGTGTCGAAGTGAGTGGTCTGTGTGTGATCTGGATCTGATGTCTGCAGGTGGTCGGGGGTCTGGACATCCATAAGAAGATGGTGGTGGACGTGTGACGTCTTCCATCGCCGCCAAGGACGCCGTCCAGCAAAACGTGTTTCCTGTTTGCAGCAAAAGTATTTCGTCTGTGACTCCCCACCCTCCCCCACCCTCCCCCACCCTCCCCGGCCCATGAAGCCAAACATCTACCGGGTTTTTGTAAACAGGAAGCGACTCGACGTTTAACAGCTGACAAAGGTCCTTCAAATGCAGAGAAAGAGTTTCAGTTCGCTGGGGGAAGCTGGAGTGTGAGTGTGTGTGTGTGTGTGTGTGTGTGTTGTATTTATTTTGTTGTCATGTGACGAGTTGTTCAGAACAAACAGCATCAAAGTGCCAACAATGGTTCACTGAGTGGTGGGAAACTTTCAGCTTTCTCATTCATGTCACTGCTTCACTAAGGGGGGGGGGGCTGCATGGCTTAAAACTCTGTGTTTGATTTTTTGTTTTGATGTGACGACGACTGAGTTAATGTCAGTTTGTGAAAATGTGTCCAGCTCCTGAGCCTGAAGAGGCATCTTCAAATGTCCAAACTTTTCCAAACCTCACTAATCAATCAATTAATGGAGCTGCAGTGTCAGAGGTCAGAGGTCAGAAGTCTCAGCTCTGAATTTGGTCTAATCTGAATCTAAAGTGAGAACAGTCCCGGTCCCACGTGCTCTCAGACAGGAAGTGATTTCCTGCCATCCTGTTTGAGGCGTCACGTGTTCTGACACCCAGACCAGGACCTCACTGGTCCTTGGTGGACTGAGGACTCTGGGATGACGTGGATCAGGTTTTATTTCAGGACATTTGAAGGTGCCCGCTGCAAGACGCCACGGCGACGCAGACGACGCACCACTTCCTGTTTGTCGTTGAAAGAGAATGAGTTTGATGTTTCACAAACACACACTTTTATTTTGTATTTGAGAGAATTTAAAGAGATTCTGTTGTTTACATATAAACTGATGATGTCACACTCGGTTTCTGCCAATCAAAGGTTGATGATTAAACGGCTGAAGTCTGAAGCTCAGTCGACCTTCGCTCGCTCCGTCTTTTTTGTTTTTTTTGTACAGTTCTTTGTTGGTGTCAAAGTTAGACTTTCTGTTGGTTTAGAGGTAAGTTCTGGTCCAACCAGGACTCACCTGGAGAAATGATGAATAAATAGTCTGAAAGTTTCTGCAGAGTCTGGTTTTTGTCTGAATAATCAAAGATGTTTTAATGTTTTACTTCCTGTCACAGCTGAGCCAACTTCCTGTTTTAACCAGCAGATGTCGCTATGACAACGCTGACGAGCTTTATTTCTGATTTATTTACCTTTTGTTTATTATTTAGAAGATAGAAAAGAAACCGAGTAATAAATAAATTTTAAGCACTGATTCCTTTAAAAAAAAATTTATTATTGATTATTTGTTTCCAAATCAGATGAACGTGAAAAAAAAAAAAAACGTAATCAGTTCAGTTTAAAATCACAGAAATCAGATCAAACATCTCAGTTTTAGTATAAAACTTAGAATTAAAGGAGCATTTCCACATTTAAATAGTTTCCTTTCACAACCGAGTTCACTGCCGAGTTGGAAAACTGATGGATAAAAGCACTAACTCCTGAGCCTCAGTGTGGGAGGTCTGGGCGGATGGATACGCAGCTGTTCATCCAGAAATAGTTCCAGTACATAATGTTAGAATGACAAGACGAACTGCCCCTTTTTATTTCATGTGTGTTTTGATTTTATTTGGGACAGAAGCAGGAAGGCTGCTTCCAGCTTTATGCTAAACTGAGATAATCATTTTACCTGAATATGTTGAACTTCAAAAACAGTTTAAAATAAAACTGGAGTATTCAGACAGAAGAGAAACAAGAACTCACAGTTAGCTTTTTGTCCAGCTCTTTATTTCGAGCCGATTTAGATCAGGAAAGATCGGGGCTGAGTTCTGCTGGGGGTCCAGAGTCCAGGGTCCACTTCGTCAGGTTGGAGCTCGGAGGTTTTGTGCCGCCTCAAGTCTCTGACGTCGTCTCTCCATCGCCTGCTGCTTCTTCAGCTCGATCTCCGCTGCCGAACATTTACCCAGAGCTGCAGAGGACACAAAGCAGGATCAGGACTCTAAAGGACCAGGACTCTAAAGGATCAGGACTCTAAAGGATCAGGACTCCAAAGGACCAGGACTCTAAAGGACCAGGACTCTAAAGGATTAGGACTCTAAAGGACCAGGACTCTAAAGGATCAGGACTCTAAAAAGGACCAGGACTCTAAAGGACCAGGACTCTAAAGGATTAGGACTGAATGACCAGGACTCTAAAAGGATCAGGACTCCAAAGGACCAGGACTCTAAAGGACCAGGACTCTAAAGGATTAGGACTAAAGGACCAGGACTCTAAAAGGATCAGGACTCCAAAGGACCAGGACTCTAAAGGACCAGGACTCTAAAGGATTAGGACTGAATGACCAGGACTCTAAAAGGATCAGGACTCTAAAGGACCAGGACTCTAAAGGATTAGGACTGAATGACCAGGACTCTAAAGGATCAGGACTCTAAAGGACCAGGACTCTAAAGGATTAGGACTCTAAAGGATCAGGACTCTAAAAGACCAGGACTCTAAAGGACCAGGACTCTAAAAAGGACCAGGACTCTAAAAAGGACCAGGACTCTAAAAAGGACCAGGATTCTAAAGGACCAGGACTCTAAAGGATCAGGATTCTAAAGGACCAGGACTCTAAAGGATCAGGACTCTAAAGGACCAGGACTCTAAAAAGGACCAGGACTCTAAAAAGGACCAGGACTCTAAAGGATCAGGATTCTAAAGGATCAGGACTCTAAAGGATCAGGACTCTAAAAAGGACCAGGACTCTAAAAAGGACCAGGACTCTAAAGGACCAGGACTCTAAAGGACCAGGATTCTAAAGGATCAGGACTCTAAAGGATCAGGACTCTAAAAAGGACCAGGACTCTAAAGGACCAGGATTCTAAAGGATCAGGACTCTAAAGGATCAGGACTCTAAAGGACCAGGACTCTAAAAAGGACCAGGACTCTAAAAAGGACCAGGACTCTAAAGGATTTGGACTGAATGACCAGGACTCTAAAAGGATCAGGACTCTAAAAAGGACCAGGACTCTAAAAAGGACCAGGATTCTAAAGGACCAGGACTCTAAAGGACCAGGACTCTAAAGGACCAGGACTCTAAAGGATCAGGACTCTAAAGGACCAGGACTCTAAAGGACCAGTACTCTAAAAAGGACCAGGACTCTAAAAAGGACCAGGACTCTAAAGGACCAGGACTCTAAAGGATTAGGACTGAATGACCAGGACTCTAAAGGATTAGGACTGAATGACCAGGACTCTAAAGGATCAGGACTCTAAAGGACCAGGACTCTAAAGGACCAGGACTCTAAAAAGGACCAGGACTCTAAAAAGGACCAGGATTCTAAAGGACCAGGACTCTAAAGGATCAGGACTCTAAAGGACCAGGACTCTAAAAAGGACCAGGACTCTAAAAAGGACCAGGACTCTAAAGGATCAGGACTCTAAAGGATCAGGACTCTAAAAAGGACCAGGACTCTAAAAAGGACCAGGACTCTAAAAAGGACCAGGACTCTAAAGGATCAGGACTCTAAAAAGGACCAGGACTCTAAAGGACCAGGACTCTAAAGGATCAGGACTCTAAAAAGGACCAGGACTCTAAAGGACCAGGACTCTAAAGGACCAGGACTCTAAAGGATCAGGACTCTAAAGGACCAGGACTCTAAAGGACCAGGACTCTAAAAAGGACCAGGACTCTAAAAAGGACCAGGACTCTAAAGGACCAGGACTCTAAAAAGGACCAGGACTCTAAAGGACCAGGACTCTAAAGGACCAGGATTCTAAAGGACCAGGACTCTAAAGGATTAGGACTGAATGACCAGGACTCTAAAGGATCAGGACTCTAAAGGACCAGGACTCTAAAGGACCAGGATTCTAAAGGACCAGGACTCTAAAGGATCAGGATTCTAAAGGACCAGGACTCTAAAGGATCAGGACTCTAAAGGACCAGGACTCTAAAAAGGACCAGGACTCTAAAAAGGACCAGGACTCTAAAGGATCAGGATTCTAAAGGATCAGGACTCTAAAGGATCAGGACTCTAAAAAGGACCAGGACTCTAAAAAGGACCAGGACTCTAAAGGACCAGGACTCTAAAGGACCAGGATTCTAAAGGATCAGGACTCTAAAGGATCAGGACTCTAAAGGATCAGGACTCTAAAAAGGACCAGGACTCTAAAAAGGACCAGGACTCTAAAAAGGACTCTAGAGTCCTGATCCTTTAGAGTCCTGGTCATTCAGTCCTAATCCTTTAGAGTCCTGGTCATTCAGTCCTAATCCTTTAGAGTCCTGGTCCTTTAGAATCCTGGTCCTTTAAACAGTGATGTCAGTTTGACTTTGAGAATAAAACTAAACTGAAACTTTCTTCCTGTTACATTTAGATATTTATTATTATTATTGTTCCTGTTGTTGTTATGATCATCATTTATTGGTCGCCCCCCCCCCCCCCCCCGCTGCATATTTCGCCTCCACGTGTAGCTGAGAAAACCTGTGTCGTGGCTCTTACCTTTGCTGGTCTCCATGGAAACCGGGTGGTTTGCCCTCTTAAAGGTGAAGTGGTCTTTGCCGGCGCCCCCCCCCGGGGGAAGCGGAGCTGCAGCGTACAGTTGGCTGCTGGCCCCCCCCTGCTGACGCCTGGAGCAGCTGATTGTTGGTGTGTCTCTGCAGGAAGGTCCAGAACCTGAACCTGAAGCAGCAGGGACAGTCAGGGGGGGCTGTTTGTGGTGAGACGGCAGCTGATTGGCTGGCTGCTGTCTCCAGTTGTCCCCGGCTCTGTTGGACGGAAGCAGAATGGCTCCGCGGTTTGACGTCTGACCACTTGCAGTCCATTTGGGGCTCAGGCGGTCCACTTCCTGGATCTGGTTTTCCAGGTCTTCACAGATTTCACACAGGAGGACATCGTCCTCCGGGTTGTCCCAAAATACGTCCGAGGAGAAGAAGGCGTCCAGCTCGTCCTCCAGGACGTCAGAGACAGCAGCTGGTTGGATGTGGGAGGGGCCCGCGTCAGGGCCCGGAGGTCGACCCGTTTTCTGGTCCTGCTGTGTCTCCGTCTCTGGTCTCGGTCCCGACTTCACTGTGTCCACCGGTGGACGCCAGGTCAGCTGAGAGTCCACCAGCCATTTTGTCCTTGTCTCCGTCTGGATCGCCTTTACAGAGAAATCAGGATTAGACTTCAGCGCGAACGTCGTTCTTTGTGTCCCAGTTTCTCTTTGCACCTTCGGAGCAGCTGATTGGCCGAACGGAGCGGCGGTCTGATGTTTGGCGTCCTGAGTCGGTCTCTGTGTGGAGCTGTGCAGAGGACTGTGTGTCATCTCCAGGAGTAAGGAATCGTTCAGCAAGTCATCAATTTCCCAGTCGTCCTCGAACTCGTCGTTCGCTGCGCTGCCATCAGCGTTGGTGGTGGTGGGCGGTTTCCCAGAAGTCTCTGAGGCAACGGCCGGTTTTAGCCCTGACAGCTGGCTTAAATCTGCACTGATGTGTTGGGTGGGGCCGTCGAACAGGAAGTCCAAATCGTTGTCCATACGTAGATCTATATGGGCCTGGACATCCGTCTCAGTAGCATTCGGCGGCTGACGGTCTCCGTCGGACGACGGTAAGAAATCCTTCTCCCCCTCCAGGACGTCCTCAGGCCGGCGCTCCGCCTGCACTTTGTCTTCAAACTCGTGAAACATGTTGAAGTCAAACTGTTTGGCCAGTTTCATCAGATCGTCCACGACGTTCGTCCTGAACACAAAACATCAACAGTTAGAAACCGCAGATCTCCAGAAAAAACTGACCGAGCTGCCCTGAACGCACCGCAGCGGTTTCCTCCTGGACCTGACCGGAACGTCCGGAGTGCACGAGATGGAGACGCTGTCTCCAATCCACCGCTGCAGCGCCGGCTCCGCCGCCGCCGGCCTGCCGTGCTGCACAACAGGACAACATCACAACATCAAAAGGTGACATGACAACATGATAGCACATGTTGCTGTCAGGTTGTGTTTGATGTTATGACGTTGTGTAGCTCTGACGTTGTGTAGCTCTGATGTTATGACGTTGTGTAGCTCTGACGTTGTGTAGCTCTGACGTTGTGTAGCTCTGATGTTGTGTAGCTCTGATGTTATGATGTTGTGTAGCTCTGATGTTGTGTAGCTCTGACGTTGTGTAGCTCTGATGTTATGACGTTGTGTAGCTCTGATGTCATGATGTTGTGTAGCTCTGACGTTGTGTAGCTCTGACATTGTGTAGCTCTGATGTTATGACGTTGTGTAGCTCTGATGTCATGATGTTGTGTAGCTCTGACGTTGTGTAGCTCTGATGTTGTGTAGCTCTGATGTTATGATGTTGTGTAGCTCTGAAGTTGTGTAGCTCTGACGTTGTGTAGCTCTGATGTTGTGTAGCTCTGATGTTTTGATGTTGTGTAGCTCTGACATCATGATGTTGTGTAGCTCTGATGTTGTGTAGCTCTGATGTTATGACGTTGTGTAGCTCTGATGTTGTGTAGCTCTGACATTGTGTAGCTCTGACGTTGTGTAGCTCTGACGTTGTGTAGCTCTGACATTGTGTAGCTCTGATGTTATGACGTTGTGTAGCTCTGACGTTGTGTAGCTCTGACGTTGTGTAGCTCTGATGTTGTGTAGCTCTGATGTTGTGTAGCTCTGATGTTATGACGTTGTGTAGCTCTGATGTCATGATGTTGTGTAGCTCTGACGTTGTGTAGCTCTGATGTTGTGTAGCTCTGATGTTATGATGTTGTGTAGCTCTGAAGTTGTGTAGCTCTGACGTTGTGTAGCTCTGATGTTGTGTAGCTCTGACGTTGTGTAGCTCTGATGTTATGATGTTGTGTAGCTCTGACATCATGATGTTGTGTAGCTCTGATGTTATGATGTTGTGTAGCTCTGATGTTATGATGTTGTGTAGCTCTGACGTTGTGTAGCTCTGAAGTTGTGTAGCTCTGACGTTGTGTAGCTCTGATGTTATGATGTTGTGTAGCTCTGACGTTGTGTAGCTCTGACGTTGTGTAGCTCTGATGTTATGACGTTGTGTAGCTCTGACGTTGTGTAGCTCTGACGTTGTGTAGCTCTGATGTTGTGTAGCTGTGCTCAGCTGACTGACCTTGGGGGCGATACGCCTCACCAGCTCTGAGATGTTTATGGCTCCTGACGTTTGTTTCTTTCCTCTTTTAGCTGCAGAATCAGATTGAACTCATCAATAATCAGATCAACGAACCGCCGAATCAACACAAATGACCCTAAATCAGCAGATTACCCAGAAGTCTGTTGGGCGAAGGCGATGCGGCGTCCCAGATGATGTCGTGCTGGATGTCGGAGTCGTTGTGTGGAGACTCTCCGCTGAAACCACCAACCGGTCTGGACCAGGAGATCCGGGTCGGGGTCTTAAAGACTGGACAGCAGGAAACAACATTTGGTCAGGGGTCAGAGGTCAGGGGTCAAAGGTCAAAGGTCAGAGGTCAGAGGTCAGGGGTCAGAGGTCAGGGGTCAAAGGTCAGAGGTCAGGGGTCAGGGGTCAGAGGGTTCTGGAGCTGAATCTGATATAACTCACTCACATTGTTTGATTAATATTAAACAGTTTGTTCTCACATCAGCTTCATTTGAACACGTTAAAGACTTTAACTCCAGTTTGTTAAAAACCGAATGACCGCTTTAATCCAGTCCGGCAGACCGGCTCACGGACACGTTGAGGTGGACTCACCGCAGCCCTCCGCCGGCCTGGAGCTCCTGCTCAGCCGGTTCGGTTTCAGCCTGGCCGGCCGTTTCCCCCGCGGGGAGCCGGGCAGAGAGGTCGGCACGGCGGCCGGAGGCTCCGACAGCCCGCGGTGTCCGTCCATGGTGAGCGGCGGGGCCGGGGAGATGTTCCCAGTCGGGGGTTCCCGGGGACGGCGGGCCGTTTTCCGGTTAACGGAACTTTGTGTTTATTTTGTTGCTCGTTCGGCTCAGCGGAGCTTTAGAACGTCCCGCCATCTTTTCCTTCCCAGAATGCCTTTCGATGGTGTGTTCAGGTGCACCTCAGCTGCGCGGAGAAAGCGCAACAGAGAAAATCTCCCTTTAATAAAATTATGGCCGTAAATAAAATATTATTTTCGTTGTCGGTGAATTTAATTATTTGTTTGACATTAACTGTTAGTGAATATTCCAAAAACATTCACTGGAGGTCACGACACAAGTGAGGAGAAGTCCGTCAGAGCAACAACATCCGGTGAGTCCAGTGATCGGACGTACTGCAGAACAACCAGCAGGAACACAACCGGAAGGAGGGACATTTTCCCATAGACTTCAATACTATCTAACTTCTTTTTACAACCAGTGGAGTCGCTCCAGACTGGACCTAACCTTAACCCTCCTCAGATCCACCTTCTCCCCCTAACATGGTTTTTACTGGTTTTAAAAACCAAGATGGCCAAAGGTCAGTTGACAAACTGGGGACCAATGGGACGGCTTCTGGTTCTCTCTGATGACTCACCATTTTCTGTTTTTGTCCAGGACTGTCCTTCCAGGTCCAGCCGATGAGTCGTCCTCCGCCTGTCTCACTGGACTGAATGTATTTTCAGGCTTCATGGAGGAGTCTCTTCGGAGCCGGATCAGAGACACTCTGTGATCTCTCCGTCTATCGCTGTCTGTTTGTTTGGAAAAGCCTTCCAGTCCACAGAGTCCAAACTGTCTGAAATCAAACACCAGCTTCCAGAGACAGTCCTGGAGGACTCAACTGAAATAAGTTACAGTGTGAAACCAAGAGACCAAAACTAAACACAACCACCAGGCCATTAGCAGGTTAGCTTGTTAGCACTGTACTGAGCCAGCCAGGGATAGAACATTGGATTAAAACCAGGTCTGAGTCCAGCTGGACCCTTTAACAGCTCAGACACCAGGACTGGGTCCACAGTCTGAGACTGATCTGCTGGACCAGAAGGACGAATGGTGGAGGTGGACTGATGGAGGACTGATGGAGGACTGATGGTGGACTGATGGAGGAGGACTGATGGAGGACTGATGGAGGACTGATGGTGGACTGATGGAGGACTGATGGTGGACTGATGGTGGACTGAAGGAGGAGGACTGATGGTGGACTGATGGAGGACTGATGGAGGTGGACTGATGAAGGACTGAAGGAGGTGGACTGATGGTGGACTGATGGAGGAGGACTGATGGAGGACTGAAGGAGGAGGACTGATGGTGGACTGATGGAGGACTGATGGTGGACTGATGGAGGACTGAAGGAGGAGGACTGATGGTGGACTGATGGAGGACTGATGGAGGACTGATGGAGGACTGAAGGAGGTGGACTGATGGAGGACTGATGGAGGAGGACTGAAGGAGGAGGACTGATGGAGGACTAATGGAGGACTGATGGAGGACTGATGGTGGACTGATGGAGGACTGATGAAGGACTGAAGGAGGTGGACTGATGGAGGACTGAAGGAGGTGGACTGATGGAGGACTGAAGGAGGTGGACCGATGGTGGACTGATGGAGGAGGACTGAAGGAGGAGGACTGATGGAGGACTGATGGAGGTGGACTGATGGTGGACTGATGGAGGAGGACTGAAGGAGGTGGACTGATGGTGGACTGATGGAGGACTGATGGAGGACTGAAGGAGGTGGACTGATGGAGGACTGATGGAGGAGGACTGAAGGAGGAGGACTGATGGAGGACTGATGGAGGACTAATGGAGGACTAATGGAGGACTGATGGTGGACTGATGGAGGACTGATGGAGGACTAATGGAGGACTGATGGAGGACTGATGGAGGACTGAAGGAGGTGGACTGACGGAGGACTGATGGTGGACTGATGGAGGACTGATGGAGGACTGACAGAGGACTGATGGAGGACTGATGGAGGACTGACAGAGGACTGATGGTGGACTGATGGAGGACTGATGGAGGACTGACAGAGGACTGATGGAGGACTGAAGGAGGTGGACTGATGGAGGACTGATGGAGGACTGACAGAGGACTGATGGAGGACTGACAGAGGACTGATGGAGGACTGATGGTGGACTGATGGAGGACTGATGGAGGACTGACAGAGGACTGATGGAGGACTGATGGAGGACTGACAGAGGACTGATGGTGGACTGATGGAGGACTGATGGAGGACTGACAGAGGACTGATGGAGGACTGAAGGAGGTGGACTGATGGAGGACTGATGGAGGACTGACAGAGGACTGATGGAGGACTGATGGTGGACTGATGGAGGACTGATGGAGGACTGACAGAGGACTGATGGAGGACTGATGGAGGACTGACAGAGGACTGATGGAGGACTGATGGAGGACTGATGGAGGACTGACAGAGGACTGATGGTGGACTGATGGAGGACTGATGGAGGACTGACAGAGGACTGATGGAGGACTGAAGGAGGTGGACTGACGGAGGACTGATGGTGGACTGATGGAGGACTGATGGAGGACTGACAGAGGACTGATGGTGGACTGATGGAGGACTGATGGAGGACTGACAGAGGACTGATGGAGGACTGAAGGAGGTGGACAGATGGAGGACTGATGGAGGACTGACAGAGGACTGATGGAGGACTGACAGAGGACTGATGGAGGACTGATGGTGGACTGATGGAGGACTGA
Organism: Remorina albescens; assembly: GCA_034769265.1. NCBI lineage: Eukaryota > Metazoa > Chordata > Actinopteri > Carangiformes > Echeneidae > Remorina > Remorina albescens. The sequence goes on from CM068487.1 coordinate 27,717,620, forward strand.
TGGAGGACTGACAGAGGACTGATGGAGGACTGATGGAGGACTGACAGAGGACTGATGGTGGACTGATGGAGGACTGATGGAGGACTGACAGAGGACTGATGGAGGACTGAAGGAGGTGGACTGATGGAGGACTGATGGAGGACTGACAGAGGACTGATGGAGGACTGATGGTGGACTGATGGAGGACTGACAGAGGACTGATGGAGGACTGATGGAGGACTGATGGAGGACTGACAGAGGACTGATGGAGGACTGATGGAGGACTGACGGAGGACTGATGGAGGACTGATGGAGGACTGACAGAGGACTGATGGAGGACTGATGGAGGACTGATGGAGGACTGAAGGAGGTGGACTGACGGAGGACTGATGGTGGACTGACAGAGGACTGATGGAGGACTGATGGAGGACTGATGGAGGACTGACAGAGGACTGATGGAGGACTGATGGAGGACTGATGGAGGACTGATGGAGGTGGACTGACGGAGGACTGATGGTGGACTGATGGAGGACTGATGGAGGACTGACAGAGGACTGAAGGAGGTGGACTGACGGAGGACTGACAGAGGACTGATGGTGGACTGATGGTGGACTGATGGTGGACTGACAGAGGACTGAAGGAGGTGGACTGACGGAGGACTGACAGAGGACTGATGGAGGACTGACAGAGGACTGACAGAGGACTGATGGAGGACTGGTGGAGGAGGACTGATGGAGGACTGATGGAGGAGGACTCAGATCTTGTCTTGCTGAGGGCTAGTGCAGGAGGTGCAGGTACGAGCTGGTGATGGGGAAGTTGATGTGTTACTTTTGTGTGTTTGTAAATGAAACAGAGTTTAGTTTTTTTGTTTAAATGAAGATCTGCTGTCTGTGTGCTGTCAGGTGACGGCGTGGTGCTGGGAGACACCACGCTGTGTGTGTCAGCTGACAGGTGCATTGTTTTCGAGGGTTAACGAAGGCTCTTTAATTGTTTTTGGCCTCGGTGTCCCCCCCCCACAGTCTTCCCTCCCTGCTGACGGAGTAATTGGACTCTGTAATCAAATAAAGTGCTGAGCGTCTCCATGGTGACCGCTTCGTTAGAGCGTGGAGGATCTCGCAGGATTAATCGGCCTTTAAACAAGTGAAGAGCAGCTGAGGTTCGGACGCCTTGTGCAGCGTCTGCTTGTCTGTTTGTGTTATCGTCCTTTAATTTGCCTGGGAGCCCCAGCTGCCAGGGCCCCGGCCCCCAGGGGCCTCTAGATTCCTCTGCTTCTCTAACTCACCTCGACTTTCTGTCCCTTTGTGTTCGTTTTTGTGTCTTTGTTGGTTCTTGACTCCCCACCATTGATGGACGTTGTTAACAGAGACTCAGGTCCAGGGGTCCAGAGGTCCAGGGGTCCAGGGGTCCAGGGGTCCAGAGGTCCAGAGGTCCAGAGGTCCAGAGGTCCAGGGATCCAGGGGTCCAGGGATCCAGGGGTCCAGAGGTCCAGAGGTCCAGGGATCCAGGGGTCCAGAGGTCCAGAGGTCCAGAGGTCCAGAGGTCCAGGGGTCCAGAGGTCCAGAGGTCCAGAGGTCCAGGGATCCAGGGGTCCAGAGGTCCAGAGGTCCAGAGGTCCAGGGATCCAGGGGTCCAGGGATCCAGGGGTCCAGAGGTCCAGGGATCCAGGGGTCCAGAGGTCCAGAGGTCCAGAGGTCCAGGGATCCAGGGGTCCAGGGGTCCAGGGGTCCAGAGGTCCAGAGGTCCAGAGGTCCAGGGATCCAGGGGTCCAGAGGTCCAGAGGTCCAGGGGTCCAGAGGTCCAGAGGTCCAGAGGTCCAGGGATCCAGGGGTCCAGAGGTCCAGAGGTCCAGAGGTCCAGAGATCCAGGGATCCAGGGGTCCAGGGGTCCAGAGGTCCAGAGGTCCAGAGGTCCAGAGGTCCAGGGGTCCAGAGGTCCAGAGGTCCAGAGGTCCAGGGATCCAGGGGTCCAGAGGTCCAGAGGTCCAGAGGTCCAGAGATCCAGGGGTCCAGGGGTCCAGGGGTCCAGAGGTCCAGAGGTCCAGAGGTCCAGGGGTCCAGAGGTCCAGAGGTCCAGAGGTCCAGAGGTCCAGGGATCCAGGGATCCAGGGGTCCAGGGGTCCAGAGGTCCAGAGGTCCAGAGGTCCAGGGATCCAGGGGTCCAGAGGTCCAGAGGTCCAGGGGTCCAGAGGTCCAGAGGTCCAGAGGTCCAGGGGTCCAGGGGTCCAGAGGTCCAGGGGTCCAGAGGTCCAGAGGTCCAGAGATCCAGGGGTCCAGAGGTCCAGGGATCCAGGGGTCCAGAGGTCCAGGGATCCAGGGGTCCAGAGGTCCAGAGGTCCAGAGGTCCAGGGATCCAGGGATCCAGGGGTCCAGGGGTCCAGGGATCCAGGGGTCCAGAGGTCCAGAGGTCCAGGGGTCCAGAGGTCCAGAGGTCCAGAGGTCCAGGGATCCAGGGGTCCAGAGGTCCAGGGGTCCAGAGGTCCAGAGGTCCAGAGATCCAGGGATCCAGGGGTCCAGAGGTCCAGGGGTCCAGAGGTCCAGAGGTCCAGAGGTCCAGGGATCCAGGGATCCAGGGATCCAGAGGTCCAGAGGTCCAGAGGTCCAGAGACCTTCATTATAACAAATGAATATGCAGATTGGACTGTAGGTGTCTGGTCTGGTCTCCTGGACTCTGGCGGCTCCTCTGGGTGCAGGTCCTATATGAAGGACCACCATCCCTCCATTCCCACACCACCTATAGGACCTGCAGACACACACACACACCAACAGAGGCTGAAATGATCTGATGTGGTCTTTGATGAGCTGATATTTAGAGCATCAGATATTTAGAGCTGATGTTTCATCATTAATGAGCAGAACTCCTGATCAGATAAAGATAGAAACTTCAGATCAGCTCTAGAACAACACAAACACATGAGAGGAACTTTTCTTTGGAGAAGAAGGAAACATTCAGAGTCTGAACTGATCAGACTGAATCAGATGATTTGATCTGAGGAGAGTTTTAAAAAAGACTGAATGTGGCTCTAGAAGGTCCTGGACTCCGGACTCACCTGCTCTGTTGGTCTGGTCGATCATTGGCTGCACAATTCGCCGCCTGGCATTGATGAACCTGAGAAAAAGAAGAAGACGACTTAACAACACACACACACAGACACACAACAGTGGTCTCCAGGAAATAGTCCTTCTTCTTCTATCTAAAGTTTATCAGCTGATAACTGTTTACTACTACTGCTGTGACAGAACAGCACAGATTACAGAGCTGTAAAACTACACTCTGATGGATTTTGGTCCTTAAAACTACAAATAAAAATATTTGTATCGATATCAACCCTTCAAAATAAAAGACTGGAGAAGTGAGAATATGGACCTTCAATATAAAATATGGAGTTTTTCAGACTTAAGATCGAATGAAATTGAATTTCATTTTCTGACAGAGGTACATCAGGGCTCTTCATACAGAGCAGGTCCATGAGTAAACACCTGGAGACGCAGGAGGGAAACAGTTCCTTTAACAGAATCATGCTGATGTCGGTGTTGTTGTGTTATTGTTGTGTAAACACACTGGGGAACAGGTCCCTAACACCCAGCTCCATCCCCACAGTACAATTAACCCCCCCACCAGGAGGAGACATTTACAGACGTGGTGGCCCTGCAGGAATCAGTCATTCCAATCTTAACCTCAGGTTCCCCCTGCGTGTTGACATCAGCACACTGTCCAACATCACGGCCTGTTGTTGTTTCTGTTGGTGAAAACTTCGAGGCTGCTACTAATTAGAGCTAAATTAGGAAAAAAACGAAAGGAAGAAGGCGGAATCAAGGGGAGGGACTCTGGGCGGCGGCTGAAACGTGCTGATGGGTGACCTCTGTGTGTGCGTGAGGTGTAAACATTTCATCTTGTGGGTCAGTTTTCATGAGCTGCAGAATTTTGTGTAGAACTTTAGGGGAGGCAGGAGACGATGCCTCCACATGACAACACAAGATAACACAACACAACACAACACAGCAGGTGAGTGTCGCCGACCGTCAGGTGCTGGAACAGCCAGGCTCTCAGGATGTTGGTGGCCACTTTAGGGAAGATTCCTCTCTTCTTGTTGTGCCGTCTGTCTCGGACGTCCCCGGTGCTGGGAGACACCCACGCCGTCCTCCACACAGTCACCTGACAGCACACGGACAGCAGATCTTCATTTAAACACGCACCTGAACATGTCACATGACCATTCATACAGGAAGCTGTTGTTGGAATGGAAACTCTGGAGTCACCTGAATAAGGGAGTAGAAGAAGAAACCAGTTTAAAGCTGTTTAGAACCCATTTAACATAATCCTGTGACTCCTGGTGGGCGGTTCTGTTTCTGGTACCGTCTGGTGAGCTAACGTTAACATTAGTGAGCCAGGTTTAGACCGGGATTGGGCTGTGTTTACACCGTGGCAGCCTGCAGCAGGACCTCGGGGGCCCCCAGGGAACCGGGGCCTCGTCCTGCCAACAGAAGCAGGACTGTGCTGAGCAGCAGAGCCTGAAAAGGCTAATAATCATAAAAATGAATCTTAACTCCATAAACAAGCTCTCAGCCTCATTAGACTGAAGCAGCAGGCGCGTCAGGGAACCACGTCGGGGGGGTTGATCCAAGGTCTCACTGATCTCACCGCTGAAGTGATGAAACAAACAGAAGAAATTAATCTGAGCTGTCTTGTTTTAATGTGCAGGGAAACTGTGTTTACGCTAAGCTAGGCTAATCCCGTACAGGAGGTGCTAACAAAGAGCGAGCTGCAGCAGCGGTGATGGGCTGAACATCCAGAGTTGGATTCAGCACTTTTCTTTCTAAATGGATGTGATTCATCTGAACTCAAAGCCTACCTGAGGTCCAGCCAGAGGATTGGTCCCGGTCCTCGGAAGACCGGATCAGAGCGTCAGATCAGAGCTTCAGTTCCTGTTGTGACTCATCTGTTGGACCAACAGCAACAAGGCCGCACCCTGAATCCTCCAACACTCTAAGCTGAATCTTTCTCAGAGTAACTTTTCAAACAGAACGGTCAAACACACTTTTCAGCCATCTTTAATTTCAGTCTCATAAAATCAGATGGAATCGACGTCCACGTTTTGTTTAAAGTGTGTTGTGTGTCTGTGTGTATTAGGTCTGAGTGTTTGGTGTTTTGGGACATAAAGCTCTCTTTCTTCCCGCTCTTCTCACACACACTCTCTAACTACCTTGCTCACTGATGTTGTCCCCGCTGTGAGACGTGTGTCCCCTGTTGGACGGTCCTGGTGTCCCATCCGACCGTACGGACGCTGCGTCGTCCGGCTCCCTGCTCCATGAACTCTGAGGGCGTCACAGCAGACAATCATGGAGGTTTCCCGCTCTGAGTCTTCTTCTTCAGTTCACTCAGTGAGCCATAGATCAACACTCCTGATGTCTGTCTGAAGGACGAGGTGTGACGTCACATGGTCTGCTCACCTGGTCCACGCCGTTCCCCGAGGACCTCAGGAAGTCTTCGCTGTCCGATTTGTCTCTGTCTTTGTCGTCAATGACCAGATCGATCAGCATCTTCCCTTTCAGACAGCTGATGTATCGATGGCAGAAATTATCGCAGAGCTCATGAACCTGGAAACAACACAGTAAAAAATCTAATATGGCCGACCACATGATGTCATCCTGACTAAAGCTGATCACAGCTGATGTTGGATCAATTGAATTCTGATAAATAAAAAGGTCAAAGGTCACTGAAACAAACCTTCTCCAGCTCCAGCAGGTGGAAACGCAGAACCTGAACCGACTGAATCATCTGCAAAACACAAAACCATCAGACAGTCAGGGACCAGGAAGAGGAGGAGCTTAGAGCAGTGTGAGCAACAAGGGGGCGGAGTCTCCTTCATGATGTGTCCTCTTCCTCCTCACATTTCTCAAAAATCAGCATGAGCAACGGAAATAAAGGATGTCTGGGGGGGGGGGGACAGGGACTATTAAAGTTTTGGAGATTAAAGGAGTTCAGTTTGAGGATCTACAGGTGAACCAGGACTTTGTGGGTCCAGGAATAAACAGACACACACATTTATACAGAATCAGGACCAAACGAGGACTAGACTGAGGACCAGATCAGGACCAGACTCTCTCTACCTCTTGTGGTCTGGGTCTGATCCCGGTCTGGGCCTGATCCTGGTCTGGGTCTGATCTCAGAGGGACAGACAGTGTCTTGTACCCGTAGATGGCGTCCTTGTCCCCGGGTGGAGCCGCCGGACTCCTGCCGTGGTCGGACCAGGAGTTCTGGTGCGGAGGGAACGCCGTCAGCTGGACGGCCTGAAGGGGGCGGGCTGCAGCAGGGTGGGGGGGGTGAAGGTCTCCATAGACCCCAAACACCCCCTCCAGGCCATAGAGGCCCAGGTCTTCATACTGAAACACGGAGCAGAGCTGTGACCTCTGACCTCCGACCCTTTTATGTGTGGTCAATAACAGTATCCACAACAACCAATGATGTCATAACAACAACAACATGAAGCAAAGTGACACAAACATCACATGACCGAATCCAGCAGAACAATCCTGTTATTCTGTCCAACTGTGACATCACAAAATTAAAAAAAACACACAGACTCACAAAACAACACACACACACAGACAGTGTCCCCCCCCGGTGTCCCCTCCCAGTGTCCTCCTCCTGGTGTCCTCCTCCCGGAGTCCTCCTCCCGGTGTCTCCTCCCAGTGTCTCCTCCCGGTGTCCCCCGCAGACAGTGTCCCCCTCCTGGTGTCCTCCTCCTCCCAGTGTCCCCTCCTGGTGTCCCCTCCTGGTGTCCTCCTCCTGGTGTCCCCTCCTGGTGTCCCCCGCAGACAGTGTCCCCTCCTGGTGTCCTCCTCCTCCCAGTGTCCCCTCCTGGTGTCCCCTCCTGGTGTCCTCCTCCTGGTGTCCCCTCCTGGTGTCCCCCGCAGACAGTGTCCCCTCCTGGTGTCCTCTCCTGGTGTCCTCCTCCTGGTGTCCCCTCCTGGTGTCCTCCTCCTGGTGTCCTCCTCCTGGTGTCCCCCGCAGACAGTGTCCCCTCCTGGTGTCCTCCTCCTGGTGTCCTCCTCCCGGAGTCCTCCTCCTGGTGTCCTCCTCCCAGTGTCTCCTCCCGGTGTCCCCCGCAGACAGTGTCCCCTCCTGGTGTCCTCCTCCTCCCAGTGTCCCCTCCTGGTGTCCTCTTCCTGGTGTCCCCCGCAGACAGTGTCCCCTCCTGGTGTCCTCCTCCCAGTGTCCCCTCCTGGTGTCCTCTTCCTGGTGTCCCTGCAGGACAGTGTCCCCTCCTGGTGTCCTCTTCCTGGTGTCCTCCTCCTGGTGTCCTCCTCCCGGAGTCCTCCTCCCAGTGTCTCCTCCCGGTGTCCTCTTCCTGGTGTCCCCTCCTGGTGTCCTCCTCCTGGTGTCCCCTCCTGGTGTCCCCCGCAGACAGTGTCCCCTCCTGGTGTCCTCTCCTGGTGTCCTCCTCCTGGTGTCCCCTCCTGGTGTCCTCCTCCTGGTGTCCTCCTCCAGGTGTCCCCTCCTGGTGTCCTCCTCCTGGTGTCCTCCTCCTGGTGTCCCCTCCTGGTGTCCTCTTCCTGGTGTCTTCTCCCGGTGTCCTCCTCCTGGTGTCCTCTTCCTGGTGTCCCCTCCTGGTGTCCTCCTCCTGGTGTCCCCTCCTGGTGTCCCCTCCGGTGTCCCAGACAGTGTCCCCTCCTGGTGTCCTCTCCTGGTGTCCTCCTCCTGGTGTCCCCTCCTGGTGTCCTCTCCTGGTGTCCTCCTCCTGGTGTCCCTCCTGGTGTCCTCCTCCTGGTGTCCTCCTCCTGGTGTCCCCTCCTGGTGTCCTCTTCCTGGTGTCTTCTACCGGTGTCCTCCTCCTGGTGTCTTCTACCGGTGTCCTCCTCCTGGTGTCCTCCTCCTGGTGTCCTCCTCCTGGTGTCCCCCGCAGACAGTGTCCCCTCCTGGTGTCCTCCTCCTGGTGTCCCCTCCTGGTGTCCTCTTCCTGGTGTCCCCGCAGACAGTGTCAGCTCCTCCTGGTGTCCTCTTCCTGGTGTCCTCCTCCTCCTGGTGTCTTCTCCGGTGTCCTCCTCCTGGTGTCCTCTTCTGGTGTCCCCCGCAGACAGTGTCCCTCCTGGTGTCCTCCTCCTGGTGTCCTCTTCCGGTGTCCTCCTCCTGGTGTCCTCTCCTGGTGTCCTCCTCCTGGTGTCCCCTCCTGGTGTCCTCTTCCTGGTGTCCCCCGCAGGGACAGTGTCAGCTCCTGGTGTCCTCTTCCTGGTGTCTCCTCCTCCTGGTGTCTTCTACCGGTGTCCTCCTCCTGGTGTCCTCCTACTGTGTCCTCCTCCTGGTGTCCCCCACAGACAGTGTCCCCTCCTGGTGTCCTCCTCCTGGTGCCTCTCCGGTGTCCTCCTCCTGGTGTCCCCTCCTGGTGTCCTCCTCCTGGTGTCCCCCGCAGACAGTGTCCCTCCTGGTGTCCTCCTCCTGGTGTCCCCTCCTGGTGTCCTCTTCCTGGTGTCCCCCGCAGACAGTGTCCCCTCCTGGTGTCCTCTCCTGGTGTCCCCCGCAGACAGTGTCAGCTCCTGGTGTCCTCTTCCTGGTGTCCTCCTCCTGGTGTCCCTCCTGGTGTCCTCTTCCTGGTGTCCCCCGCAGACAGTGTCCCCTCCTGGTGTCCTCCTCCTGTGTCCCCTCCTGGTGTCCCCCGCAGACAGTGTCAGCTCCTGGTGTCCTCCTCCTGGTGTCCCCTCCTGGTGTCCTCCTCCTGGTGTCCCCCGCAGACAGTGTCCCCTCTGGTGTCTCTTCTGGTGTCCTCCTCCTCCTGGTGTCCTCCTCCTCCTGGTGTCTTCTACGGTGTCCTCCTCCTGGTGTCCTCTCCTGGTGTCCTCCTCCTGGTGTCCCCTCCTGGTGTCCTCCTCCTGGTGTCCCCCGCAGACAGTGTCTCCCTCCTGGTGTCCTCTTCCTGGTGTCCTCCTCCTGGTGTCCCCCGCAGACAGTGTCCCTCCTGGTGTCCTCCTCCTGGTGTCCCCCGCAGACAGTGTCCCCTCCTGGTGTCCTCCTGGTGTCCTCCTCCTCCTGGTGTCCCCTCCTGGTGTCCTCCTCCTGGTGTCCCCCGCAGACAGTGTCCCCTCCTGGTGTCCTCTTCCTGGTGTCTCTCCTCCTGGTGTCTTCTCCCGGTGTCCTCCTCCTGGTGTCCTCTTCCTGGTGTCCCCCGCAGACAGTGTCCCCTCCTGGTGTCCTCCTCCTGGTGTCCCCCGCAGACAGTGTCCCCTCCTGGTGTCCTCTTCCTGGTGTCCTCCTCCCTCCTGGTGTCCCCTCCTGGTGTCCTCCTCCTGGTGTCCTCCTCCTGGTGTCCCCCGCAGACAGTGTCCCCTCCTGTGTCCTCCTCCTGGTGTCCCTCCTGGTGTCCTCTTCCTGGTGTCCCCCGCAGACAGTGTCCCCTCCTGGTGTCCTCTTCCTGGTGTCCCCCGCAGACAGTGTCAGCTCCTGGTGTCCTCTTCCTGGTGTCCTCCTCCTGGTGTCCCCTCCTGGTGTCCTCTTCCTGGTGTCCCCGCAGACAGTGTCCCCTCCTGGTGTCCTCCTCCTGGTGTCCCTCCTGGTGTCCCCCGCAGACAGTGTCAGCTCCTGTGTCCTCTTCCTGGTGTCCTCCTCCTGGTGTCCCCTCCTGGTGTCCTCTCCTGGTGTCCCCCGCAGACAGTGTCCCCTCCTGGTGTCCTCTTCCTGGTGTCCTCCTCCTCCTGGTGTCCTCCTCTCCTGGTGTCTTCTACCGGTGTCCTCCTCCTGGTGTCCTCTCCTGGTGTCCTCCTCCTGGTGTCCCCTCCTGTGTCCTCCTCCTGGTGTCCCCCGCAGACAGTGTCCCCTCCTGGTGTCTCTTCCTGGTGTCCTCCTCCTCCTGGTGTCCTCCTCCTGGTGTCCCGCAGACAGTGTCCCCTCCTGGTGTCCTCCTCTGGTGTCCCCCGCAGACAGTGTCCCCTCCTGGTGTCCCCTCCTGGTGTCCTCCTCCTCCTGGTGTCCCCTCCTGGTGTCTCCTCCTCGGTGTCCCCCGCAGACAGTGTCCCCTCCTGGTGTCCTCTCCTGGTGTCCTCCTCCTGGTGTCCTTCTCCCGGTGTCCTCCTCCTGGTGTCCTCTCTGGTGTCCCGCAGACAGTGTCCCCTCCTGGTGTCCTCCTCCTGGTGTCCCCCGCAGACAGTGTCCCCTCCTGGTGTCCTCTCCTGGTGTCCTCCTCCTCCTGTGTCCCCTCCTGGTGTCCTCCTCCCCGGTGTCCTCCTCCTGGTGTCCCCTCCTGGTGTCCTCTTCCTGGTGTCCTCCTCCTCCTGGTGTC
>CM068487.1:27732865-27840365 GCA_034769265.1 Remorina albescens
TCAGGACCATCAGGACCATCAGGACCATCAGGACTATCAGGACCATCAGGACCATCAGGACCATCAGGACCATCAGGACCATCTGGACTATCAGGATTATCAGGACCATCAGGACTATCAGGATTATCAGGACCATCAGGACCATCAGGACCATCAGGACCATCTGGACTATCAGGATTATCAGGACCATCAGGACTATCAGGATTATCAGGACCATCAGGATTATCAGGACCATCAGGACCATCAGGACCATCAGGACCATCTGGACTATCAGGATTATCAGGACCATCAGGACTATCAGGATTATCAGGACCATCAGGACTATCAGGATTATCAGGACCATCTGGACTATCAGGACCATCAGGACCATCAGGACTATCAGGACTATCAGGACCATCTGGACCATCTGGACCATCAGGACTATCAGGACCATCAGGATTATCAGGACCATCAGGACCATCAGGACCATCTGGACCATCAGGATTATCAGGACCTTGTAGTCCAGTTTGTTTGTTTATGTCATTTTAGAAATGAAGGTGTCTGCAAATGGAGGATCCAAACTCTCTTGTGTGTGTGTGCATGCCAGCTAATGCACTGATGACTCATGGCACACACACACACACACACACACACACACACACACACACACACACACACTAGTACCATCTGTTTGACAGGCAGACTGACTCACATGGTGGAGGGAAGCTGTGTGTGTCTGTGTGTGATGAGGCAAGCAGGGTTCATGTAACCGTGGAAACAGGCTGTGGAAGAGTATAGTGTGTGTGTGTGTGTGTGTGTGTGTGGTCACAGGTGAGTGCACTCTATGAGGAGGTGTCCTGGTGTCAGAGCTCTGCATGCTGATTGGAAGTTACACTAACATGTCCCCTGCAAACATCCAATCAGAGAGCAGCATGCTGACACCTCACAGTGGCGAGGGTTAGCATTAGCAGTAGCACTGTTAGCCCCGTATGTTTCTGAGGGAAACTGTGGACCAATCAGGCGAGGCCCTGATCGGCATCCTCAGGTTTCATTATAGACCACTTGAGTCCGTGTGAGACTTGAGTGGCTGCTGGTCACCATGGTAACTGATGTTTGTTTATCTCCACAGTGACAGCTACATCGTGCGCGTCAAAGCGGTGGTGATGACCAGGGACGACTCGAGCGGCGGCTGGTTGGCGCAGGACGGCTGCCTGAGCAGAGTGGGCGTGTGCAGGCTGCTGTCGACCGAGCTGCTGGGAGGGAACACCTTCCTGATCCACGGAGAGCGAATCAAAGACAAGCAGGTCGGTGACGCCAACGTTCGCTCCTCCCACCTCCATCAGCGTCACTGAGCACGTCTGCTCTGCTTCTTCCCAGGTGATTCTGGAGTGTTTCTTAAAGAAAGACCTGGTCTACACGAAGGCCACGCCCACTTTCCACCACTGGAAGGTGGACAACAAAAAGTGCGGTCTGACCTTCCAGAGTCCCGCTGATGCCCGGGTGTTCGAACGCGGGGTGAGGAAGGCCCTGGAGGACCTGACTGAAGGTACGACCCTGTGTCCTCAGAGACGCAGGGACACTGTGGAAACATTAACCAACACAAGTTCACCACAATTCCCAGGGTGCATTTCAGACAGAGACATCCAATCAGGCCTCATGTTCTGTCATCTGCACGGCTAATGAGACTGATATCACCATGATTCAGTGTGATTTCAGGGCTCTGATTGGCTCTTTATCCACAGCAGCAGTGGCTGATGGGTAGTGTAGTACTTGGTGTATGGAAGCCCTGAAGCTCAGTGTTTTTTCTGTTCTATGTCGCTGCGACAGGCTGCCTTTTTTTTTCACTGAAGCAAAAAAAAAAAAAAAAGCTCCATCACGGCTACGAGATTGGACTGAACTGGACCAAGTGACATCACCAGGTGTCCCCTTCACTGTGCTGTCCAGTCCGACTTTGATACCTCATGGCGGTCAGATAAACGCTGTCCTCACAGCTGACGAGCAGGAAGTCACACTGACCGTGGTTTTGTCTCCGCTTCTGTCCAGGCTCAACCACGTCCTCGTCCACGCTGCAGAACGAAGCGGAGCTCGGTGATGACGACGTCTTCACGGTGAGAAACTGGTCCAGAAACTCTACCCTGTGTGTACTTCCTGTAGCCAGAGTATCACAGTAAAAGTACTTCCTGTAATGCTAACATTAGCCACACAGCCAAACTCTTCACGGCCTCTCAGAGTTAATCATGGCGTCACCTTTTCCTCCAGACTGCCACTGACAGCTCGTCCAACTCGTCGCAGAGGAGAGAGCCGGCGATGCACACGCTGGCTCCGCCCAACTTCTGCGAATCCCGTCGGCACCACTGCATCTTGGGACATTTCTATGAACAGCACCAGCCGTCCGATCACTATTTCCTGGACCAGGTGAGTCGACAGCTGAGAGTGACGGGCCCATCTGTTCCCATTCATACCCTCTATCTCCCACAATGCACCTGTCAACTAAAACCACACCCACATCGTTCTGCTTCCTGCGTTTTCTCGCCTTCTTTGTGTTCCAGGGGTTTTATGCTAAGCTAAGTTGCTGGTGTGTATTCCGTCTTTTTCCTCCATCACTGATTTATGTCATGATGTAACATGACCACCTCTGCAGGCAAGCACCTATCATCTTTTGTGAAATGGTGAATCTGCTGAGCTGCTGCTGATTGGTTAATTAATTTTGCAGCCATATGAACTGGACTGTAACCATGACAACTACGACCCAGAAGGCCCTGCAGAGGGCGGGCGCTGTGGTGACTGTTTTAAGGACTGACCCTCTGACGTCTCCGTCTCTGCAGGCGGTGCATGTGTTTCCTCGACATGTGGGCTTCCAGGGGGAGGAGCAGGAGATCGTACGTATTAACCTCCGCGAGCGCAACTGGCTCACCGGCTACGAGGACTACCGGCACGCCAACTCCACACGAGACAAACTCACACAGCCCGACAACCCCTACGTACATTTCACCAAGAGTGAGCCACCTAAACACGACTACAGCTGTCCGTACCCGCTGAGCTGCAACCGTAAGCCAGGCTGCCTGGAGCTGGGCAGAGCCGTGGTGACCGTGCAGCCCCTCGCTCTGCCGCCTAAAGGCAAACAGCAGAAGCAGGAGGGCGAGCATTTGCGCTGCATTTACTGTCAGGACATGTTCAACCACAAGGACAATGGGCGGGGCCGCTGCCAGGAGGCGCCCGACCCCATCCAGACCTTCATCCGGCGGATCAGCTTCCTGTGGTGTGCTGACAGCCTGCTGTACCACTGCATGTCGGACCCGGAGGGCGACTACTCTGACCCCTGCTCCTGCGACACCAGTGACGAGCGATTTTGCCTGCGCTGGGCGGCGCTGGTGGGCCTGTCGCTGCTGGCACCCTGCATGTGCTGCTACGCCCCCCTCAGGGCGTGTTACCGCTGCGGCGTTGCCTGCCACTGTTGTGGCGGGAAACACAAAGCTGTGGGCTGAGGCACTGTGGGCCCCGCCTCCTCAAACAGACAGCAAAGAGTCATGGGAGGAGGGTGTGGGCATTTTAACGCTGCCTTTTGTCAACAAAAACAGGAAGTGTTTTTTGTGATGTCAGAGAACAGGTTGGTTTCTATAGAAACGTCTATAACTATAAATACATGTATAAACTACTTGGTTTTATTTTTACACTCAGACCAGAGAAGGAAAACAAACAACACTCAACAGATGTGAATCATTTCAAAATCACTGGAAGTGGAATTGTTTGTCAAATAAATCTATCATCATCGTTAATGTTCAAGCTCAGAGGAGCGGTGTGTGTCTGTGTGTGCGAGGAACGAAAACACAAACCATTCAAACAGTTGAACCTTGAGCTCACTCATTACACAACAAAGGTCCTGGTTCTTGTTCTGGTCCAGCTTGTGTTCAGATATTTATTTGATATCTCACATGAGAGAGATCTGGATCCTATTCTGTGATGCAGAGACCAGGACCTGGTTGGTGGTGTGAATGGGAGGCTCCGCCCACTGCTTTGTTGTTACATCACAAAGTCCCAGAAGTCCTGACGGCTGGTTTTAAGGTTCAGTTTCTGAATCCAGATTGTGAGCATTTCTCTGTGGACTGAGACGTTAACTGGATTCATATAGAACCTGGACCTGGTTTAAGACCACACAGAGGTCTACCTTTAGACCGTCTAGACCTTTGAAGACAGCGGTGTTGGTCCGTCTGCAGGCTGTTAAAGTGCCTAACATGTTTTCCTCATTATGTCCTGATGTAAGGTTCAAATAATTGTAAAAAAGGCAAAGCTTCAATTAATTAGTTAGTTTCATATATATAATTCACATTTTTACTGTAAAAACGGAATATATATGTGAATGTATGATGGACATTTTCAGTTGTATTTTTCATTGTTCCTGAGATGAACAGGACAATGAGACGTGAATAATCAGGAAACTGTGTTAGAGATTATGGTAATTTAGGGACAAAAGAAGTTTTGGGCCTGTTGAACGTTGTGACATTAAATGTGTTTTGAACAACAAAGCATGTTGCTGCTGCTCCCGTCGGAAACAAAACCAAAGTCCAGGTCTACAGACGGTCTGTCAAAAAGAAAATGCACTTCGATGGAAAATGTAGAGAACAAATTAATCCTTCGCTGAACGGAGACTTTCACATCACAAGGAAATCAACCAGAACTGTGATGTTTGTACATTTTTTAGATCTGAAACTAAAGAAACGGTTTATGCTATTTTCACACTTGAGGTGTAAAAGATTCATCCTTCACTCTTCAGTTTCTTTGTCTGAGGATTCACACAGATGTGGAAAAGATGAAAGCTAGCTCAGCCTAGCCTGTTAGCTTAGCTACACTTCTCCTTGTCTGTTGGATTGTCAGCTGGTTCACTGACGCTTTAGAAGTCCTGTCTTTGATTGGTTTATCTTTGTTAGCTTTTAACTGGCAGTATCTGACAAAATGTTAGCAGCCGTCCCCACAAGTTAACAGGATTGGTTCTTGAGCATCAGGTGACTCACACGGTTGGAAACTTGGTCAGCTGGTGTATCAAATGATCCACTCTGTTCTGACTGAAGATGTGAAGCTCACTTCCTGATCATGGATGATGTCATTGATGACCTAACCTAACGTCATTAACTTCCTACCAGCTGTCCTGATCTGAAGGCCTGACTGGTGCAGCAGTGAAAACTGCCCCTGGCAGGCAAGTCGCCTTGATTTCGATATTTCCAACTTTAGCCATGGAGCAGATGATCGGCCAGCCGACCGGTGTTGGAGTTGGAGCCTGTGTCATCACAAACTAAATGAGATGAACAGAAAGACCAAAAAATGTAAGAATATTTAAAGAAATATCGTGTTAAGAGTGTGAAGAGTTTTGGTTCACAATGATATCAATTTATTAACAATTAATAAAACTCAGCTGTTATGGGGAACTGTGTGTGTGCAGGTGTTCAGGCACTTCCTCCCACTTCCTGGTTCCACTCCTCCTCTTCTGGGGTCTGACCTGGACTCACTCAGTCCGGTTCTGTCACAGACGACCAGGACGTCCATGATGTCAGTTCAATGCTATGAATCCCGTGGCAGCCACTTCCCCCTCCTCTCCCTCCTTCTCCTCCTTTCCTTCAAAAGGGCTGAAATAAAAGGCATAAAAAACAGGACAAATGCATTTTGAATTTCTTCCACTGTTACAACACAAACAGGAATCGTCACTGAAGTTTTAGAGCCGTTTTAGCTCCTTGTTTGGCTTAAACATCAAATTCTAAGCAGCCAGTTTCTTTAAATCACAGATGGGATCCGGGGTCAGTCAGGAACTCCTGATCTTTACTGTAGAACGGCTTAAGCCCTAATAATAATAATAATAATAAAATAATTATTATTATTATTATAATATTATATATATAATACTTTAATAATAATAATAATAATAATTATTATTATTATTATTATTGAACTATTCTCACCTGACTACAGGCTCCATTTTTCCCATTGACGCTGTGTGAACGCCCTTTGCCACAGGACTACATTACCCATGATTCCTGTGCTCTGGTATTTCCGAGTAGGTAGCGTTGTCGGCCATATTTGATTTGATTATGCTGTTGTGGCTGAGACGGCCAGTTTAAGCAGTTCTCCACAAAAACCCAGTTTTTCCTCCAAACGAGGCGGACTTCAGCTGCAGACAGCCGCTTCCTCCGGACGACACTTTAGCTCCCGCAGGCGACGATGAATCCCGAATAGTAAGTGGGCTCCTCCGGTCGGTTGAGTCGGTCCGGTGAGCTGTCAGTTTAGCCGCGGAGCTAAGCTAACGTTAGCCGTCCGGGCGGACCGGTACGGGATGAACGTCAGCTGCTTTGTCTCCGTCCGACCGGAGCTCTGCTGCCGTTAGAGCTAAGCTGGACTCCGTCCGTGTTTCCCGGTCAACCGAACGCCAGTTAAAGCGGCCGACGGTCGGGTCGGGTCCGGAGTCGGTGTCCGCTCCCTGACAGCAACTTCTGTGGAGGTAGTGCCCGAAGCTAAGAGGCTAACAGAGCAGCTCAGCCGGAGGATCCGGCCGGCGGAGCGGCGGGACACGGGCCTGTCGGTGACCGGGACACCGACCGGCACTTTAACTGCCAATTCGGTGTCGGTTAGCCGCCGCTAACCGGAAGTTAGCACGTTAGCTCCGATGTGGAGTTGGGTAACATCAGTCTGTTGGTCCTCACAGGGCGGACACCGACGACCAAACCGATCAACGCCGATCGATTAACCGATCAGGCAGCAATGAAGACCCCCCGACGTCACAAGAAGTTGATCAGTGAAACAATCCAAACATAATAATTGATCAAGACAACAATCTATAAATTTATGAGCGTTAGCTCAATAAAGTGAAGGGTTAGGGTAACCCTTCGTCTTCTGTTCAGTTTGTTTGTCGGTTAGTTATTTTAGTGCCGAGGGGACTAACAGCTCATCTGATGACTGACTGACCATCAGTTCATCCTAACTATAATATTTGGACCGATCAGCTGAAGCTTGTTCGTTAATAATAAAAGGTGTGTCATCTTCATGATGTCATCTAGAGGCCTCAGGTGAACAGGATGTCAGCTGATCATCAGTGATCGGTTGGATTACCTGTCTGTGGTGCTGATGTGGTTTTCCCCCTCTGTCCTCAGTGACTATTTATTCAAACTGCTGCTCATCGGTGACTCTGGCGTTGGAAAGTCTTGTCTCCTGCTCCGGTTTGCAGTAAGTGTCTGATGGTTGATTGATCAGGTGTCACACCTGTTGCTCGGACTCACCTGTGTGTTTGATCCCAGGACGACACGTACACAGAGAGCTACATCAGCACCATCGGGGTGGACTTCAAGATCAGGACCATCGAGCTGGACGGAAAGACCATCAAACTTCAGATTGTAAGGACGAGTCTGTGTGTGTCTGTGTGACTCTGTTGGATTGCCCTGTGTGAGTCTGAGTCCGAGTCTGGACCAGTTGTGATTTGTCTCCTCAGTGGGACACAGCTGGACAGGAACGGTTCCGCACCATCACGTCCAGCTACTACAGAGGAGCCCACGGCATCATCGTTGTTTATGATGTGACCGACCAGGTAGACACACACACACACACACTTCAGTGAGTCACAGATGCAGTTAATGCACCCTGTTTGGGTGTATGAGGTTCCACGGTGTGGTTGCTAACAGCGACTGTCTCTGTGTGTCTCCCTCCTCAGGAGTCCTTCAACAACGTCAAACAGTGGCTGCAGGAGATCGACCGCTACGCCAGCGAGAATGTCAACAAGTTGCTCGTCGGCAACAAGTGTGACCTGACGACTAAGAAGGTGGTGGACTACACAACTGCCAAGGTGAGTCGTCAGACCACTATGGACTCTCCTGGGGATTCATCACGCACTATTCAATAATCACACTGCAGAATTTTAGAGGTCCTGGTCCTGGTCCTGGTCCCTCAGGTCCCCCTTTAACAGTGCAGATGGTCTGGACTGTAGTCTTCCTCAGCTGAGGACCAAGACTTTAATCAGTCACTCTTCTTTTCCTTCTCCAGGAATTTGCTGACAATTTGGGGATCCCATTCCTGGAGACCAGCGCCAAGAGCGCCACCAATGTGGAGCAAGCCTTCATGACCATGGCAGCTGAAATCAAGAAGAGGATGGGCCCCGGGGCCACAGCCGGGGCCTCAGAGAAGTCCAACGTCAAGATCCAGAGTAAGCCAGTCAACACCTCGCCTGGAGGCTGCTGCTGAGACCCTGAAAACCGCCACGACCTGAATCCACCCCTCAGCCCACGACCAGTCTCAACGTTAACATGCTCCACAGGAAGATGGCCAGAGAGGGAGGGGGGGTGGGGGTGAGGGTGAGGGTGAGGGAGGGAGGGAGGGAGGGAGAGAGAGAGAGAGAGAGAGAGAGAGAGAGAGAGAGAGAGAGAGAGAGAGAGAGAGAGAGAGAGAGAGAGAGAGAGAGAGAGAGACTGACTGACTGACTGACTGACTGGACCAGTTTGTAATTGTGTGTGCAGCTACAACACCAGATCCCTCCCCACCCTTTCTAAGTCAGCAGCAGGATGGAAACCTCCACCCCCACCACACACACACAGACACACAGTAAGGCACTTATTTTTCTTAAGTAACCCAAACGCAACACGTCAACCATTCAAAGGTGAGTGACGTGGCCGATCTCACCTGTTTGCTCCTCCTCCCCTAAAGCTTAAACGTAAACAGGAAGTAGTCATTCAGCTGTGCACTGCAGCCGACTCCGGTCCGAGTCTAAGACACGTCATGAATTGGTAACCACTTTAGATGAAACACATTTTTTATGCGCCGTGCATGTTACAGCTGATCACATGCTTCTGTTCAGAGTTTCCCGCCCAGACTCCAAACAGGAAATGACCTTAGAGCTCACAGCGTCGCCCCTAGCAACTATGTGCCAGTGCCTTTGCGGCAGGAGAGCTATGTGACATGATGCCTTCGGTGCTCCGATGTTGTTGGCACGTCCCCCCCTCCCCACACACACACACACACACACACACACACACACACACACACACACACACACACACACACACACACACACACACACACAGACAGACAGACAGACAGACACACAGACAGACAGACAGACAGACAGACAGACAGACCCCCCCTCCCTCCCCAGCATCATCATCATCATTCCTGTATATACTGTTTGGCTCCGCTGGTCGATCTGTAACGATGTGCTTCACTGGGAGATGCCACGTTTCTCAACCAACAGCACAACACAAGAGGAGAAATGAAGCCCCGCCCCCTCCAGAATAATCTATAAACTGTATATATTTATACATAAATGTAAGAAGTGATTTGCAAATTGTGTAGAGAAGCAGGTGAAGTGAATGACCATGATCCATAGCCGGAGGTAGAAATCTCAGCACGTGATTTGTGGCTGCGGACATAAACATTTTTGTGGCACAACGTCTATTAAAACGATGAAGGAGATCTTTGATAACTGTTTGTCTTCGAGTGTCTTTTCTGTCTCAGCTCAGACAAACAATGAAGATCTTTGTGTTCATTTAAAGTCCATCTTTTCTAAAGTCCAGGTTTTAACTTCTCCAGTTCTTTTATTTTCTATCCCCTCAGGCTTCAGCTCAGTCAGCTGAAATACTCAGATCCAAAAGTCCCAGAAGTCCTGACAGCTGGTTTTAAGGTTCAGTATCTGAATCCAGACTGAATGTTTTTTTGAGGACTGAGACCTCTGAGACTTTCACTGGATTAACACAGAACCTGGACCTGATTTAGGGTCAGAGACCACATAGAGGTCTACATCTAGACCAAATGGACTCTTAATTTTGACCAGAATGTGAACCTTCCCTGGTCCCCCATCCCAGGGTCTCCATGTAGAGGACCTGGTCCCATTGT
Source organism: Remorina albescens (assembly GCA_034769265.1). NCBI lineage: Eukaryota > Metazoa > Chordata > Actinopteri > Carangiformes > Echeneidae > Remorina > Remorina albescens. The sequence goes on from CM068487.1 coordinate 27,742,703, forward strand.
CAGAGGGGGCACTCCCAGTCCTGGACTCCGTCCAGGTGCTGGAGCTGTTCTGTACCTGTGTAGGTGAGGTGGTGATCACATGACTGGTCTTTACTTGATGCAGGAATCTCAGTCCAAGCTGCCAAAACGTCTTCAGCTGGTCCAGAGACCAGATCCACCTCAGCCTGGTTCTGTCTTCTCCCTGATGATCAATCATCCAATTAGATTTATCCAGCAGCATTTGTTTTGTGACAAAAAAAGTTAAACTGTTTCAACAAGAAAGCACTTTTTCTTTGAGACAACAAAAGTCTTGAAGGACCTGATGATCCTGGTCCAGATAGAAACCATCTCAGACCAGTAGGCAGGTGCAGGAGCCAGTGTGAGGTGGAGATGAGCTCATATCTGGTCACCTGGTCTGCCCTTCAGGATCGGGACCTTCAGCTTCCCTCCAGAAAAAATACACCAATAGGATTTTCTCTTAAATTATTTTAATTTCTTGTGTACACTAAAAGTTAAATTTACACACTCGTCTCAACAGAACCTGGACATGCACGGTGACCCCCGGACAGGCTCTTCAAGTCATTCAGTTTTTTCCATAGGAATTTTCCCGAACATTTTACAGTCCATAGTTTAACTGTACACAGTCTAAAGCCACAGTGAACTATGATTACATCCATTTCATCTTTACAATGTGCAAAATCCTCCTGGGCGACGGGCTGACAGTAGTATGAGCCAAAACAACAACACAAAGAAACATGAGCAACAAAAAGCACGTCATTACACTTCATATCCCAGAATACACCTGACACACGGCGCTCCGTTGGTCCCTTAACTTCCCTTCTGATGAGTCGACCTTCAACGTCTCAGTGGTTTGAACCAAAAAGTCCCATTTTTACCCGAAACAAGAAACAGACGAGGAGGGAAACGTCCGTCCAGCAGGACGGGGGGGGGGGGGCGGTTAAAAAGCTACATTAAATCACAGACATTAAGAAAAACAGAACACCAAGTTAAAGCAAATCAGCTTAAAATGTGACTGAAGGTAAAACTGAGGGGACGAACATTCAGCTGGATTCTGCAGGCAGTGTGGTTTCAGTCCATAAATATAGAGATAGATTTATATAGAAATGTATTCATTTAGATTCATATATGATCCACTTCAGTTTGATTCAGCTAGTGTTTCCTTCAGACGTGAACTCACTCCCACACACATAAAATCATCTAAAAAGGGAAAACAAAGATGATGAGAATCCCTGATTATATACACCATGCTGCTGCGGCACCTGACCTCGCTGATGTCACAGGTCTACGCCAAGCACTCCCTCCTGCTGCCCTGATGAGAAATGCTGCACTTTATTTTGAAAATCAAAAGTTAAAAAATATGTATGAAAGAGAGGGAGGGGCCGAGCGGCAGCAGAGAACCAGAACAACAAAAAAACAAACAAACAAAAAAAACCCAGACTGGATCAAATGAACTGAGCTGATGGGCGTGGCCAAAGGGATGGGCAGGGCTTCAGTCTGATGGAGCCTGGCAGCTGAGCGGCGTCAGCGTGGCGGGAAACATCAGCACCTTGGCCTGCATGAAGGAAAGGTCAGGCAGCCCTGCGATCACTTTAGATGCCTCCTCGCTCAGGTTCTCTTCCTTCCGCGGCTTCCTGTCCCAACAGGAAGAAGAACAGGAAGTTACACAACTGACTGCACACACGTCCACCATTACCTGTTTCTGATGACATCATCAGCATCATTCTGATCCTCATCCAGGACTGGGTCTACCTGGTAGAGGTGCTGGTCTTCTCCATGGTGGACATGAGGCGGGCGAAGGCGTCAGCGACCCGGTTCCCGGAGCTGCCAGAGTCCAGCTTGGCCGTGGTCAGCTCATAGAGTTCAGGGTCCACACCTGAGGGGACAGAACAGTCTGTCACATGATTCCATGATTCAGGAGCAGAAGTTCAGCTATTACATGTGTGGAGGGGGGGGTCGCATGAGGCAGGCGGGCGCGCGCACACACACACACACACACAGAGAAACAGCAGGTTAATTTAAAGATGAAGGAAGAGGAAGAGGAGGAAGAGGCCTGAGCAGCTGACCTGGGATGGACGGAGAGCTGGTGGAGCCTGAATCCTCCACAGGACCAAAGAAGTCCAGATTTAAGAGAGAGGAGCCCCCACTCGCTGCAGTCAGGGGGCGACCCAGGTTGACATACACAGAGGGGGAGAGAGACAGAGAGACATGCAGCAGAGTCAGCGACGAGAATATCGGCCATCTTAGAAACGCACACTGATTTACGGAGATGCCACATTGACTCAGTGATCGCACGTCATTTGTTAATGTCGCTGCCATCTTGGCAGGAGCTCTGTAGTCTGGTTCTGCTGTACAGACCGCTGCAGTCTAATCCAGATCCAGGTGAATCACCTTTCACAGGTAAGACTGAACGTTATTTCTGGTTGTTTTTGGCGGTAAAACTTCATGTCAGATTAATTAGCTGACATGAATCATGTGATGAATCCTGCTTCCAAACAACGTCTGACTAAATCTGTTTTCAGAAGGTTAGAAAGGTTTCATATTGAACTGAATCTCCTCCAAATGTATTAAATATTGTCGTGAGTGCTTTTTATTCAGAAAGCTCCACCTTCATGTGTTAATATGGCGGACCTGCTCCTTCCAATATGGCGGACACACTGACGTATCACAGCGTCTGGATATTATTCTATAGGAGGGAAGGTTTACATCCAGTGAGGTCACAGTGAGGTCACCTCTACAAGGAAACTGATTGGACTGAGAAAGACGGTTAGTAACACACACACACACACACACAGATGAGAATTTTAACATCAGAATGAGGAGAGAGATTATCTGTCTCTCTCTGTGTGCCCCTTTGTGTGTCTGTGTGTGTCTGTGTGTGTCTGTGTGTCCTACCGTCCAGTGGGTTGGTGAGGCCACTGCTGCTCCAGTCGAACTGGACAGGTGGGAGTGTCTCCTGCTGGAGGACAGAGGAGGGTCAGGTCATATCCCATGATGCATTTCAGATTACTCATGTTATATCGGCACCAAGGACTGACCTGTTGCCGGTGCAACAACACACCTGCATCAACTGCCATCATGTGCATCAGTGTGCTTCAATGTGTCTCCGCTGTCTATGTGGGTGTGTGTATCTCAGTGTGTGTCTGTGTGTGTCTGTGTACCTGTCCTGTGTCTGGGGGACAGGTGCTCTTCTCTGGAGCTCCTGGAGGATTCTGGGCGATGGAGGCGATCATCTCCGCAGCAGAAACGGGCTTCACGGGCTCTTTGGTTGGTTCCAGCATCCCCTACAAATGAAGGGCAGAGGTCAGAGGTCAAAGGTCACAGCTGTGAGACATCTTGGTGACGCTTCAGTGGGGCGAACAGGTGTGGTCATGTGACCACTCACCAAGCTGGCGGCGTACATGGGCACGATGACCGGCTGCTTCTTCTGTCCTGTGAACAGCTGCACACAGGAAGCAGCAGGTCAGAGTTCAGAGGTTATTAAAGGTCAAAGGTTACTCATCTGAACACATTTAAAGCAGAAAACGGCTGCAGGAAGCAGCTTTTATTTTGAAAATTGCCTCATTGAGGTTAAGGGTGACATTGAGTCAGAACAGCTCAGAAGTCCTGAGAACAGTTTTCTTCTCCTCGTCTCTCCACTCGTGTTCTATTGGACATCGCCATGGTTACAGGAAGCGAGTGAAAAGGAAGGGGAAAAAGTTCTGGTCTTGGTTCTGGTCTTCAGGACCTGAGTTACCTGTCCAGAGACCTGGACCTGAGTGAGGCTGAGGAGGGAACCTGGACCTGGATCCAGGTGGACTCACTATGTTCCTGGTGTCGATGCCCAGGCAGCAGAGCAGAGCCTTGTTGCAGTGGGAGCCCCCCCACTGGTGTCTGAGCCCCACTGCCTCATGGATGTCCTGCAGCTGAGGCCACACCCCACCACGCCCCCACCTGGACCAGCCAATCAGAGCACAGGAAGGTCAGCCAGGTCATCAAAGAGATAAATCACACACAGCAGGTACACAACAACACATGGAGACACGCAACGTCGCCACATCAGGACAAAGTGTGTGTCTGAGGACGAAGGACAGCTGGACGACAAACTCACCTCTTGTCTTCGGCTCCTGGTCCGTCCTGACGGGGCTCCAGCAGGATCCTCAGGGACAGGACCTGGTCCTCCACAGGGGGGGCAGCGGCAGGAGGGAAGCTGCTGTGAAACAGCTTTTCCAGACGGCTGGACAGTGACGGCTGTAGAGAACACACACACACACACACACACACAGTGCTGTCACTGCTTCTTCATCGCCATCATCATCACAGATAGTGTCAGATCTGTGGACAGACTCAGAGACAGGGACCTGAATGGGGGGGCTAAAGACCTGGTCAGTACAGAGAACAGAGTTAGAATCAGCATAACTGCTAACAGTATATCAGGGCCAATTACAAACTAACAAAGAACATTAAAAATTAAAAGGAGGTTCTTTGGGAGGTGGGCGGGGCTAAGACCCTCAGCAGGAAGTCAAAACAGATGAGCATGGCTCGGGTTCCTAAGTTCAACAGCGCCCCCTGCTGGTCAGAGAGGACTACATTAGAGGCTGCCTGGGAGCTCTGGTGGGGACTGACCCAGGTCCCTGCTGTTGGTCTGACTGGTTCCACTGGTCCGCCTTCAGCCTGTTAGCGCTGCGACAGACTCCCCACCAATAATCTGAGAGGAAAGCAGTTCACTTCAAACACCTGACAAGGTCACATTCCTGAGGGCGGAGCTTTTACTGCACAAACACTGTGTGTGTGTCACAGCAGATGCCCTCTAATGAGTCAGCTGATGTTAAAACAAACAGGGCGGCAGTGGAGCTGACTTCCTGTTACTTATTGTTCCTCAAACAGTCATCAGCGGAGGAGGCGGTTCACATTGCTAAAAGAATGTGGACTCGTGCGGTCCAGACCACCTCCAGGAGAGCCCAAGAGATCGCATCTCAAACGTGTTCAAACCTGAACTTATATCTCAGAATCACCAGGAATGGATCAGTTTCTATAAATCAGTGGTCCCCAACCACCATCTTTTTGTGCGGGCCGGTCATTTGTCATTTCCGGCCCGCACAAAAAGACTGAATAAAAAAATATTTTATTGATTATCAGAGTCTGAAAGGTGTTTTATTTTACATACATCCGTCTGTGCCTCTGAACACATTTCAAGACGCTCATCTCGGTCATCTGATACAGTCCATTAAAAATGAGGCAACAAGTTGGCAAAATTAGTAAAAAAGAAACTTCTTTGGAAAGGAGAAGCCCGACGAGGAGACAGAAAAAGAAGAGCCAAAGACTTCTAAAGAAAAAGAAATCTGCATTTAAAAGACAATACCAGGAGTCCTACTGAAAATAGAGATTTATCTCTACAGGTGATTCTCACCACCGAGCCCGCTCTGCATCATGAGGCCACAGGCCGGCAGAGGAGGCAAGAGGCCTTCCACACTGCTTCGGCACATGAAGATCGGCCTTATCAGAGCTTTGGTCACCCTTCATACATTCAGCTTAACGGTGAGTCGTATTTTTATACTCTGCTTTTATTTGTTTCTATGTCGGTCCGTGAAAATATAGTTTTATATGAAACCTGTCCGTGGCTCAAAAAAATGTTGGGGACCGCTGCTGTAAATGGTTCCAATGAGAACTGTCCTGAACGCTGTAGGTGGGGGAACAATTCAATTGTACTTTGGATGAACCTGCTCAGTCAAACTTCAGTCGGATCACATGATCTCGGCTCAGCAGCCGTCAGGTTTCCACAGATCTTACCGTCTGTCTGTCCGTCCTGATGGCCTCCTCGCTGACTGCAGGAGCTTCTGTTCCACGCCAGCACCCCTCCTCCCCCTCCTCCCCTTCCACTTCCTCCTCCTCCTCCTCCTCTTCCTCCTCCCCCTCCCCCCCCTCTGCTCTCTGCAGGAGGAGCGTCTCTCTGCTCCGTGTTGAACGCAGCCCAGGACTCTCCCTCCACCTGCTGCTGCTCCCCAAAGGCACTCCACCCTGTTTCCTGCTCCCCATCCACACCTTCAACAGATGAAGTGAAGTTCCCAAAACTATCACTGACAGGGAAGTCTGCAAACCGGCCTCTGTCGCTGCCCTCGCCCTCACAGCTGTGAAATTTGGGGGAGTTGAAGTCGCCGAAGTCATCGTCCTCCTCAGCATTTAGCAATTCCTGTGGAGGAGCGGAGTCATGTGACCTGCTCTGCTCCTGCTGCTCAAAATCAGCAAAGCCCTGTCCGCTGAACAAGCCCACGTCTCCAAAGTCCCCAAAGTCTTCTTCATCCTCCGCCATCTGGCTGTGGTCTGCCGGCGTGGCCGTCTCCCCCTGGAGGGGCGGAGAGGGCACGGAGCCGGTAGTGCTCATGTCACCATACTCTTCCAGAGCGTCTGTTGACAGCAGCCGGCCGAAAGACGTCTCCGTCTCAGTTTCGTTCTCAGAGCCCTTCTCGTCTGAGTGTCCCGTCTCACTTTTTGCTGCCACGTCAGGTGAGAGGTCGCTGTCGCTGCAGCCCGCCGCGTCTTTGGAATCGTCCCTGTCTGCGACGTCCACCCTGTTCAGAGTGAGCGGTTGGTTTATGAAAATGAAGCGCTCCGCTGCAGAGGCTCCGTCCCTTTGAGAAGAGTCAGTGTCTGTGTGAGGGGCCCCATCTGGAGCTTTGGCGGGAACAGATATGGAATCAGAGGCGGATCTATCGGGTCCAGTTCTGTTTGTGTCCCTGGCCTTGTCCTCCGAGGTCAGTCCTTGCTCTACAGTACAGTGCTGGTCCTGGGGGGCAGCCTCTGCCAGCCAGCTGCCCCCCGTGGAACAGTCCAAGTCCTGGTTTGCCATCTGGCTAAGGTTTCCGTCAGCAGTGGGAAAAGCAGCAAAGTCTGCAAAATCATCCTGGGGGCTGCAGACAGGGGCGCTGCCCACGTCCTCACTGGACGTTCCTTTTTTATGAGAGTGGACAGAATTCTGTGAGGAGGGGCTTCCCTGATCATCAAACCCGTTCGTTAGCACCTCTGTGCCTCCACCATTGCAATCAGCGAGCTGGCTGCCAGAGCCGCCACCCCCCGAGAAATCCAGGGAGCCGGAGACGACCTGTTTCATCTCAGTTCTGTCTGACGGGCTGCTGCCCAGCCGGCTCGCTGGCACGACGCCGTTAGCTTTGGACAACTCATTGTTGGGTTTGTGGTTGCCATTAGAGTTGCTGTGGCTGAATCCGATCACCCCTCTGTTGATGAGCTCGGGCGGGGAGGTGGCAGTCAAAGCCTGGGTCTGGTTAAAAGTTGTTGGGGTGTCAAATTCTGTGAAGCTGACACTGTTTGGGACGCCAGAGAAGGTGTCGAAATCTCCAAATTCGTCATCCTCTTCCTCTGCTGCGTCCTCCATCGGTGGCGGGGAGGAGGAGTACATGCGGATCACATCTGGCTCCATGACTCTGTGGTGATCTACAAACCCTCCTGGCTACACCTGAGAAAGAGACGGGAAGAGACAATCAGCCATGTTTTAAAAGCACACGATCATACACCTTTTACAGGAAGTGACCTAGGGCGGTGCTCAGAGTCCACAGGAACAGTCACTGTGCTCTCCGGTTGGAGCTGAAAAACTGACAGACAGGAGTGTGTCAAACAGATACTAACAGAGCAGTCAGTCATGAAGAACCAGAAATGCAACAGAGTCAGTGAAAACCATCTCCTGCTTACACATGAGAGGCCTCAGGGGGACAAGTGTCAGACTGACTCCTCCTCATTCTGCTCTTACTGATCATGAACTCTTCGTCAGCCCAGTTTCACACGATTCATCCACACAAACAGGAGTCAGACTCACTCCTGTAAAGTGACTTTACATCTGATGATGGAACAATCTGTTAAAGAGTCCTCTCTTCTGATTAACAATAAAATACGTCTCTTTAACGTTAAATACGGACCATGAAACTTTTACCTCAGTGCTGTCACTTAAAATCCAACATCACAGAAGGAGATTTTACGGCTCTAAGTTTCTTTGTACCAGTCACCTTTAACTTGGGATCACAGACTGCTTCAGTTTCACATTGACCGCCTGTTGACACTGACAGTTCGGGGTCAAACCTGTGATTGGATGAGTTGACCCATCTGCTGTAGAACACGGAGTCCAGGCCACAGAGTTTGATGTAACTCCGGCCTCTGGGGACAGGAAGTCCGGACTACAGAGAGACCACGGCTTTAACTGCTGTCTTAGACCAGACTGATCCTGAACTCTGACGGCTCAGGAAAACTTTGACACCTTCACCTGCCTGCCGGTGGTCAGAGAGCTAGCAGGCTAACGGAGCTCAGTTAGCAGCCAGCTCGGCAGGCTAACACACTGGCTGAAGCTTTGGCTGGATAAGTTCTGATGCGGAATGGAAGACGAATTAAAGATGTTAGTGAACGGAGTTGGTTATTAATACAGCGGAGATAATGAAACCGTCCGACCGACACACTTCCCTGTCAGCAGCTAACTCAGATTAGCTTAGTTAGCTCCGTGGAAAAGGCTGAATACACCGAGTTGTTGTGAATCAACCTCTCATCAGTTTTTTGACACTTTACGGAGTCAGTTCTGTTGGCGAAGAACAAAAACACACCGAGGAATCAGGAAGTAGAAGCCCCGAGGCTCCGGGTCCAAGAGACGGACCAGTCAACACCCAGCTAACCGGCTAACTGCGCAGCTAACACTGACAACAAGCTTTAGCTTAGCTTTAGCGTCGGCGTCTCTCCGGTTCCGTTTGACAGCCGGTGACTCCGTTACCGACACAAACTGTTGGACCCACCGTCAGGCGTCTCCCCCGCCGTCCATGACTCGGTAAAGACGGAGCTGTCGGCGGACTGTCAGCCGGAGCCGGCTGCTCGGAGCAGGACGGCTGAAGTGAAGCTGAAGTGAAGGTTGAGTCAGCCCTGCCTCAGTTCCCCAGCATGCACCGCGGCAGACCGAGGCCACCTGAGAGGGGGGGGGGAAGGGGGGGTTAGCCCAACACAACAACTAACGAAGAGAATAAACAAACAAACAACTCTTCTGGACTCTGTGGTCCACAGAGGCCAGACTGACAGGAGCTGATCTGGTCTGGACCCATCTGCTGGAGTCAGAGGAGGGTTAGGTTAGAGACCAGGTCCTTTACAGACCGGGTCCATCAGACCAGGTCCTTTACAGACCAGGTCCATCAGACCGGGTCCATCAGACCAGGTCCATCAGACCAGGTCCTTTACAGACCGGGTCCATCAGACCAGGTCCATCAGACCAGGTCCATCAGACCAGGTCCTTCACAGACCAGGTCCATCAGACCAGGTCCATCAGACCAGGTCCTTTACAGACCAGGTCCTTTACAGACCAGGTCCTTTACAGACCGGGTCCTTTACAGACCAGGTCCATCAGACCAGGTCCTTTACAGACCGGGTCCTTTACAGACCAGGTCCATCAGACCAGGTCATTTACAGACCAGGTCCATCAGACCAGGTCCATCAGACCAGGTCCATCAGACCAGGTCCTTCACAGACCAGGTCCATCAGACCAGGTCCTTTACAGACCGGGTCCATCAGACCAGGTCCATCAGACCAGGTCATTTACAGACCAGGTCCATCAGACCAGGTCCATCAGACCAGGTCCTTTACAGACCGGGTCCATCAGACCGGGTCCATCAGACCGGGTCCATCAGACCAGGTCCTTTACAGACCAGGTCCTTTACAGACCGGGTCCATCAGACCAGGTCCATCAGACCAGGTCCATCAGACCAGGTCCTTCACAGACCAGGTCCATCAGACCAGGTCCTTTACAGACCGGGTCCATCAGACCAGGTCCATCAGACCAGGTCATTTACAGACCAGGTCCATCAGACCAGGTCCATCAGACCAGGTCCTTTACAGACCAGGTCCTTTACAGACCGGGTCCATCAGACCGGGTCCATCAGACCAGGTCCATCAGACCAGGTCCTTTACAGACCAGGTCCTTTACAGACCGGGTCCATCAGACCAGGTCCATCAGACCAGGTCCATCAGACCAGGTCCTTCACAGACCAGGTCCATCAGACCAGGTCCTTTACAGACCGGGTCCATCAGACCAGGTCCATCAGACCAGGTCCATCAGACCAGGTCCTTTACAGACCGGGTCCATCAGACCAGGTCCATCAGACCAGGTCCTTTACAGACCGGGTCCATCAGACCAGGTCCATCAGACCAGGTCCTTTACAGACCAGGTCCTTTACAGACCGGGTCCATCAGACCAGGTCCATCAGACCAGGTCCTTTACAGACCGGGTCCATCAGACCAGGTCCATCAGACCAGGTCCATCAGACCAGGTCCTTTACAGACCAGGTCCTTTACAGACCGGGTCCATCAGACCAGGTCCATCAGACCAGGTCCTTCACAGACCGGGTCCATCAGACCAGGTCCTTTACAGACCGGGTCCATCAGACCAGGTCCATCAGACCAGGTCCATCAGACCGGGTCCATCACAGACCGGGTCCTTTACAGACCGGGTCCATCACACCAGGTCCATCACACCAGGTCCTTTACAGACCGGGTCCATCAGACCAGGTCCATCAGACCAGGTCCTTTACAGACCAGGTCCTTTACAGACCAGGTCCTTTACAGACCGGGTCCATCAGACCAGGTCCATCAGACCAGGTCCTTTACAGACCAGGTCCTTTACAGACCGGGTCCATCAGACCAGGTCCATCAGACCAGGTCCTTTACAGACCGGGTCCATCAGACTGGGTCCATCAGACCAGGTCCTTTACAGACCGGGTCCATCACAGACCGGGTCCATCAGACCAGGTCCATCACAGACCGGGTCCATCAGACCAGGTCCTTTACAGACCGGGTCCATCAGACCAGGTCCATCAGACCAGGTCCCTTTACAAACAAGATCAGACGGGACTGGATAAGACCGGATCAGAACAGATCTGACCGGTTCAGAATGGATCAGACCAGACCGGTTCAGACCGGTTAAAACCGGATCAGAGCAAACCGGATTGGACCGGTTCAAACCAAATCAGACTAGCTCAGACCGCAGGTCTACGGGACTCAGGTCTACAGAATTCAGGTCTACGGGACTCAGGTCTGCAGGATTCAGGTCTACGGGACTCAGGTCTGCAGGATTCAGGTCTACAAGACTCTGGTCTGCAGGACTCAGGTCTATGGGATTCAGGTCTATGGGATTCAGGTCTACAAGACTCTGGTCTACAGGACTCAGGTCTACAGGACTCAGGTCTATGGGATTCAGGTCTACAAGACTCTGGTCTACAGGACTCTGGTCTACAGGACTCTGGTCTACAGGACTCAGGTCTACAGGACTCAGGTCTATGGGATTCAGGTCTACAGGACGCTGGTCTACAGGACTCTGGTCTACAGGACTCAGGTCTATGGGATTCAGGTCTACAAGACTCTGGTCTGCAGGACTCTGGTCTACGGGACTCAGGTCTGCAGGATTCAGGTCTACAAGACCCTGGTCTGCAGGACTCTGGTCTACAGGACTCTGGTCTACAGGACGCTGGTCTACAGGACTCAGGTCTACAGGACTCAGGTCTACAGGACTCAGGTCACCTTGTGTCAGGGCTCTGAAGGTTGGACGGAGTCATGTGGCCCGTCTATGTCACCTCGCCGCCCATTTCTGTCGGCCGTTATCTCCCCACTTGTCGGGACCAGGACCTGCTGGAGGCCCCGGGCCCCTCAGGGCCTTGTATGGACATGTCCTCCAGGAGAGGACGATAAGTGTCTGCCATGTTGACGGCGATGGTTCTGTTAAATTTAGAGACGTTATCACGCCGCTCTCCTCCCAACACATTCTACTGCTGCGTCTGGACCAGAGGTGAGAACTGAAGGATCGCCTCAGATCCAGATCCAGATCCAGATCCAGGTCCAGCTGTTACATGAAGGACGCTGGCAGGAAGTGATGCGATGATAACTGTCAGGTTAGCGCGGTGATGTCACAAAGCAGCGTTCAGCCGGAGGACGGAGCTTCGGTTCAACCAATCGGCTGCTTTCGTTTTGTGGGTTTGCTGGATGTGTGGCTGTATTGGAATTGTGTGATTGTGTTAGTGGTTACATTGTGTTACTGTAGTGACGTTGTTGTGGAGCATTCGTTTAAATGTGATGATGTCATCATGTGTCTGTGTTGAAAAGTTGTGCGCAGTTGTTCTAGAGTGTGTTTCAGTGTGGACATCATGTGGTACACAAGCCAGCACAGCAGGTAGCTGGATCTGGATCTGGATCTGGATCTGGATCTGGGTGGTCTGGGTCTGGTGGGCTGCTGTCCTGTGTCAGAGGAGGCGATAGAGGAAAGTGTTAACAGCCCCAGGGGGCGGGGCAGGGGGCGGGGCAGAGTGCTGGTCTGGTGGGGACGGCGTGGACTCCATCACTCTGCTGGTTCTGGTCCTCGTCTCCACGCCGTGACGGGACAGTGGACGTCGTCGGTCCGTCCATGGTTTTCTCCTGACGGTAGGTCTGATGGGACTGTGGTGAAGCGGGGGGACAGTGGATTATGGGACGGCGTCTCTCAGAGAGTACAGAACCTTAAAGTTCAGGAAGTTGACCAGTTAAAGAGGAAAGTGCATGAAATTACAATTTGAATCTACTTTTTCGGATCAATCACATTTTGTGCCAGTTGACAGGAAGTTAAAGTGAGAGATGAAAAAAAAAACTGAACAGTTCGTTCAACTCGTTATGGATATATTTGATATTTGGTAAATTTGTGTTTTCACCTTATTGATTATCTCGTTATCTGATTTCAACCGTCAGGACCAGATTTCACATTAAAGGCCGTTCGATGCAGCTGGACGTTGTCGTGTCTCATTTTCATGTCAACTGATGCAGAAACATTTACATTCAGCTGTAAACGCTTACAGACACATTTCTTTACTTCTACATTTCCTCTCCTGCATCAACATTAATAATTCAGTAATATCAAGGTCTTCATGTTTAGAAGCTCGTAGTTTGTTTTTGTTTTTTTGTTTTTTTTGTGTGAGTTTCAGATGTTAAGAACTTCCACCAGGTGTGATGTGTGTTGTGTCTCTGAATGAGAACTACTGAGTCTCAGAGGACAATCTTGTTGTGTAATTGTAGTGATGAAGTTGTGGTGCGTTTGTTTCAATGTTGGAATGACATCATAAGTATGTTGTTTTATTTCATTCATTCATTTTCAGCAGCTCTTCTGTCAGTGTCATGGGGGGGGGGGGGGGGGGGGGGTCACAGCCGGGTACGGTTCTCAATATTAATATTATTCATTAGAAACCTTGAAAGAAATATTTTCCCTAGAAAAGATTTTTATAGGTTCGCACAAGTTTGTTAATATTTAATATTTTGATGAAGTGAAGTCATGAAAAGCTTCCAGGAGAAACTTCAGGAACATTAAAGGCACAATGACACAAAGTTGTTACGTTCAGACTCGACGAAACAATCTCATAACACAATATAGAGTCAAAATAAGGTGCAGACAGAAGAGGACGGATTTCCAGGGACAAGTGGACCGACTGCTGTTGGAAATGAAGCAGCTGGTCCACTTGGACTGAAGGTCAATGAACCAGGACGTCATCCTGCTGAGAATGTCTCCTGTAGGACGCCGTGGACAGGACGTGTCGTCAGGACTGAACTTTAAAGGATATTGTTTAGCGGTTGTAGATTCGTCTCTTTAAGTTTTTGACTCTTTGTTTGTGAACATCGAAGTTCATGAATGTCCAAATTTATGGAGATACTCAGACACTCAGATCTCAGGACGTTTATTTTGGATTGATGCGTTCTTTTTGTATCTTGCAGGTTTAAGGGACCTAAAGCATCATCATGAGCCGAGCCAGGACATCATCCCCGTTCTACACCAATCAGCTGCTTTTCTTATTGACCTTCATCTCAAGTTCAGCAGCAGGAAGTTCTGCTGCGAAGTCCAACAGCACCATCAGCAACCACACCAAATGTGGCGGCAGTACTCACTGCATCGAGGGTGTCATCCTGCCGGTGTGGAAGCCGGACAACCCAGCCTTCACCGATCGCCTCGCCAGAGCCACGATCTACTTTGTGGGGATGATTTACATGTTCCTGGGTGTCTCCATCATCGCCGACCGCTTCATGGCATCCATCGAGGTCATTACTTCTCAGGAGAGACAGATTACGATCAAGAAACCGAACGGCGAGAAGATCACCACAACAGTGCGCATCTGGAATGAGACGGTGTCCAACCTGACCCTGATGGCTCTGGGCTCCTCCGCCCCAGAAATCCTCCTGTCTGTTGTGGAGGTCTGTGGTCACAACTTTGACGCCGGGGAACTGGGCCCCAACACCATCGTAGGAAGCGCCGCCTTCAATATGTTCGTCATCATTGGCTTGTGTGTGTCTGTCATTCCGGAGGGAGAGATAAGGAAGGTGAAGCACCTCCGGGTGTTCTTCGTCACTGCGGCCTGGAGCGTCTTTGCGTACACCTGGCTTTACCTGATCCTGGCCTTCTTCTCTCCGGGGGTGGTCGAAATATGGGAGGGGCTTCTCACGCTTTTTTTCTTCCCCATTTGTGTCAGCTTTGCTTATGTGGCCGACCGCAGACTTCTCTTCTACAAATACATGTACAAGAGATACAGAGCAGGGAAGCAGAAAGGAATGATCATCGAAGCCGAAGGCCAACCGGAGCTTCCCTCGAAGGTTGACGTTGAGATGGATGGGAAAATGCTCAGAGAGGAGTTTGTAGATGGAGAGAAAGGTTTTGATATGAAGGAGCTTGATGAGGAGGAAGCCCGGAGAGAGATGGCCCGGATCCTGAAGGAGCTGAAACAGAAACATCCAGAGAAAGAGATGGAGCAGCTGATGGAGCTCGCTAACTATCAGGTCTTAATGCAGCAACAGAAGAGTCGGGCTTTCTACCGCTGTCAGGCAACAAGGATCATGACCGGTGCAGGCAACATCCTGAAGAAGCACGCTGCCGACCAGGCCAAGAGGGCCACCCAGCATGATATCTGCTCCGAGCTTTCGGTCAACGAGTTCTCTTCCAAAGTCTTCTTTGACCCCGGGACCTACCACTGTCTGGAGAACTGTGGCAGCGTGGCGCTCAATGTGGTGCGTCGAGGTGGAAATCTTTCCAACACGGTCTCAGTGGATTACCGAACTGAAGATGGCACCGCGAACGCTGGCTCAGACTACCAGTTCACCCAAGGAAAGATTGTCTTCGAACCAGGCGAGACCGAAAAGGAAATCCGCATCGACATCATCGATGATGACATTTTTGAGGAAGATGAGCATTTCCTGGTCCACCTCAGTAACGTGACGGTCTTATCGCGAGGCGCCAGCTCAGATGGATATGAGGCGAACCACGTGGACGCTCTGGCGGGGTTAGGCCTGCCGTGCACAGCCACCGTCACCGTCTTCGATGACGATCATGCCGGGATCTTTACGTTCGAGGAGCCAGAGGTGACCGTGAGCGAGAATGTTGGGGTGATGGAGGTGAAGGTCGTCCGGACCTCAGGAGCTCGCGGTGTCGTTGTAGTCCCTTACAAAACCATAGAGGGGACAGCTAAAGGAGGCGGCGAGGACTTTGAGGACACGTACGGAGTCCTGGAGTTTCAGAACGAAGAGATCTTGTAAGTAAAAATTTTCTGAATCACAAGAGTCCTGAATCTCTCTGTCCCGCTTTGCTGTATGTTTCCACTGGGTTGTGTGTCTGGGTTGTTGTTTGGTTGTTTCTCAATTTGTGTGATAATTATTAACAGAAAACAGTTTTTATTCCTGACGCTCTAGCAGCTCCGCCCCTTCTTGGTCATGTGACTACCAGCCTCAGGTTTACATGCCTCACATATCTCTGTAGACTCTTTCCATGTCGGCAGCAGCAGGAATGTAACGCAACACATTTATTCCCAGAACATAAACAAGGCCACTGGCTGCCCGAAGGGGGGGGGGGGGCAACTTGAAATGGAAAAAGGTGCCCAACCTCCCGTCTCTGTTTATTAATGGGGATGCTGCAGGAGCCTTATATAGAGCTGACCTGCTGAACATCAGTCAACATCTATGATTACACACAATTAAAGTCTATATTTCCCACGAATCATTGCATTTTTGTTAGCTTAGCATAGCCATCTTATCCTTAGAGCTGCCATGTTTCTACAGCAGCCCAGAACGGACAAACCAAACACAGACAGTTTCATGTTGTTTTGCTACCTGATGGTCATCATGGCTGACAGGCATGATGAGGGGAGGGGCTTCAGTTGACCCCCTAACCCGGGTCGAACACAGCTGACCTTAACCTGCTTCTTCCCACAGGAAGTGTCTCCTCCACCAGCTGGTCCTTTGAGCTTTCATCTAGAAAAAACTGTGTTCTCAGTTAGTTCTTGTTTACTTTCCCCCAGAGTCTTCATCATCTTCATCCTTCATTACAGAGAAGAGAGTTTTTACTGAATCAGACAGAATCAGTTCAATCAGGCTAACAGCTGATTGATCAGGAGCTAACAGCTGATTGGTCAGGGGCTAACAGCTGATTGGTCAGGGGCTAACAGCTGATTGGTCAGGGGCTAACAGCTGATTGGTCAGGGGCTAACAGCTGATTGATCAGGAGCTAACAGCTGATTGGTCAGGGGCTAACAGCTGATTGATCAGGAGCTAACAGCTGATTGGTCAGGGGCTAACAGCTGATTGATCAGGAGCTAACAGCTGATTGGTCAGGGGCTAACAGCTGATTGATCAGGAGCTAACAGCTGATTGGTCAGGGGCTAACAGCTGATTGATCAGGAGCTAACAGCTGATTGGTCAGGGGCTAACAGCTGATTGGTCAGGGGCTAACAGCTGATTGATCAGGAGCTAACAGCTGATTGATCAGGAGCTAACAGCTGATTGGTCAGGGGCTAACAGCTGATTGATCAGGAGCTAACAGCTGATTGATCAGGAGCTAACAGCTGATTGGTCAGGGGCTAACAGCTGATTGATCAGGAGCTAACAGCTGATTGATCAGGAGCTAACAGCTGATTGGTCAGGGGCTAACAGCTGATTGGTCAGGGGCTAACAGCTGATTGATCAGGAGCTAATAGATTCAGGTGAGATGATCTGAGGTGTTGACACAGAAATGTAATGATGTCACCACCAGTCTGCTCCAGATGGCTCCACATGGTTCCTGTTCCTCTGAGGATGAACCCTGAATTAGTTAATATTACAATGCTAACATGCTAAGAGAACATTAACATTACAATTGCCTGCATGTTAGCATTTAGCATACAGCGCTTATTTTTATTTTTACTGATAATAATAAAAAGATGTGACCGTTTACCAGCCGAAGAAAACTTCAGCACTGTTGCATTATGGGAAATGCAAGATCCAGTGTTGTTGCTGGACTGAAGGAGATCTTCAGTCCTGCTGCTCAGATTCAGACCTGTGTGTGTGTGTGTGTGTCAGATAAACAGCACACTGCTCTCGTCCTTATTAGGAGTCTGTTGAGCAGCCGATTTCTGCAACAGTCTGTTCCTGTCAGACTTCAGGGGAGGTCGCCGCTGGCTGTCGGCCAAATGTCCGACCTCGCCGCTTTATCTGCACTGTTTCCTTCCACACCGACTGAGCGGCCTCTTGTAAAACTGCAGATGATAAGCAGACTCCACCAAGCAGGAGAGTTTGAGATGAGCACTGAGTCAAACGTCTCCACTCGTTGGCACAGAAAAGGGAGTCCAGTGTTCTTTAAATCTAAACTATCCCATCGCTTCACCTGAACGGCACCAAAGTGGCGGGATGTTTTAGCTGTTCGATCACCAACCTTCTGACCTTTGACCCTGTTTTCTTTCCTCCTTTACAAACTTCTCTCTCTCTGTTTCAGTAAATCAGTTCAGATCAATATAATCGACGACGAAAAGTATGAGAAAAACAAGAACTTCTTCCTGGAACTCGGGGAGCCGCAGCTGTTGGAGATGAGTCAGCAGAAAGGTGGGGGTGTCACCTTCCTGTGTGGTAGCCCGCCCCGATACTAACGCCCTTTGACCTCCATTAATCCAAACCCACCTCAAGGCCTCGCAGTGAAACTCCGCCCATCTGACTCTGAGGGTCAAACAGTGACCTTCATTATGATGTCACTTCTGACCCCTGTGGGCCAGTGAGGGGAGGTCACCCCCCCCCCCCCAGCCTTCTGTGTGCCACAGAGACCACAACAAGAGTTCTGTCAGACTCAACCTGAGTCTGAATGTGTAACAGTGAACTAGTGCATGACTCCTGACCTCTGACCTCTGACCCCTCCCACTGTTGTCCGTCTGCAGGAAAACAATAGCAGTTAGAATAATTGACCATGAGGAGTACGATAAACAGGCCAGCTTCTACATAGAGCTGCAGGAGCCATATTGGAAGACGAGGAGATGGACAGGTGTGAAGAATCACCTTGGCCACTCTAGTGACCTTTGACCTTTCCTACTTCTACCTTCTCTTGTTCAGCTTACTACCTGCTACTGTCGCTTCCTGCGTCACAGCGCCACCACCTGGCCTCATATTGACTAGGACAAGACAGGTGAGAACAGGTGAGGACAGGTGGGGACAGGTGAGGTCATGTGAGGACAGGTGGGGACAGATGGGGACAGATGAGGTCATTTGAGGACAGGTGACGTCATGTGAGGACAGGTGGGGACAGATGAGGTCATGTGAGGACAGATGAGGACAGATGGGGACAGATGAGGTCATTTGAGGACAGGTGACGTCATGTGAGGACAGGTGGGGACAGATGAGGTCATGTGAGGACAGATGAGGACAGGTGGGGACAGATGAGGTCATGTGAGGACAGATGAGGACAGATGAGGACAGGTGGGGACACGTGAGGTCATGTGAGGACAGGTGGGGACAGATGAGGTCATGTGAGGACAGGTGGGGACAGGTGAGGTCATGTGAGGACAGGTGGGGACAGATGAGGTCATGTGAGGACAGATGAGGACAGATGGGGACAGATGAGGTCATTTGAGGACAGGTGACGTCATGTGAGGACAGGTGGGGACAGATGAGGTCATGTGAGGACAGATGAGGACAGGTGGGGACAGATGAGGTCATGTGAGGACAGATGAGGACAGATGAGGACAGGTGGGGACACGTGAGGTCATGTGAGGACAGGTAGGGACAGATGAGGTCATGTGAGGACAGGTGGGGACAGATGAGGTCATGTGAGGACAGGTGAGGACAGGTGGGGACAGATGAGGTCATGTGAGGACAGATGAGGACAGGTGGGGACACGTGAGGTCATGTGAGGACAGGTGGGGACAGATGAGGTCATGTGAGGACAGGTGGGGACAGATGAGGTCATGTGAGGACAGATGAGGACAGGTGGGGACACGTGAGGTCATGTGAGGACAGGTGGGGACAGATGAGGTCATGTGAGGACAGGTGGGGACAGATGAGGACAGGTGGGGACAGGTGGGGACATGTGAGGACAGGTGGGGACATGTGAGGACAGATGAGGACAGGTGGAGACACGTGAGGTCATGTGAGGACAGGTGGGGACAGATGAGGTCATGTGAGGACAGGTGGGGACAGGTGGGGACATGTGAGGACAGATGAGGACAGGTGGGGACAGATGAGGTCATGTGAGGACAGATGAGGACAGGTGGGGACACGTGAGGTCATGTGAGGACAGGTGGGGACAGATGAGGTCATGTGAGGACAGGTGGGGACAGATGAGGACAGGTGGGGACAGGTGGGGACATGTGAGGACAGGTGGGGACATGTGAGGACAGATGAGGACAGGTGGAGACACGTGAGGTCATGTGAGGACAGGTGGGGACAGATGAGGTCATGTGAGGACAGGTGGGGACAGATGAGGTCATGTGAGGACAGGTGGGGACAGGTGGGGACATGTGAGGACAGATGAGGACAGGTGGGGACAGATGAGGTCATGTGAGGACAGATGAGGACAGGTGGGGACACGTGAGGTCATGTGAGGACAGATGAGGACAGGTGGGGACACGTGAGGTCATGTGAGGACAGGTGGGGACAGGTGGGGACAGGTACTGTGTCTGTATTCTGGCCTGTCCCGTCACTCTGTCTGTCCCATTTCTGTTTGCACCAAATTTAAGACAAAGCACTAGCACTTGATCCAGGACCCAGAAGGTCCGGTCTCTGGTGGTCCTGGTCTGAGGTGGATGTGGTCTCTGAGCTCTTGTGTCTTTACCTTCTGTCCTGTTTCTGACTGTCGTCTGTTTCCTCTTCAGCTCTGCTGCTGCAGGAAGTCGGTAAGCTGCTGCTCTTCTTCCTGTTCTGTCCCTGAACTCGTCCAATGTTTCTCTAACCAAAGTACAGAGTCCGATGTTGATGTGTTTCCTGTTTGACCTTTCAGGTGGATTCACCCGGACAGGTAAGAACCTGAACACGTCTCTGTGCTGATGATGTCACACCTGAACGTCTCCCGTTCAGCTGAGTTCACCCGTTGTTTCTCTGACCTCTCCGTAGACAAACAGCTGTGTGGTAAGACGACTGTAAATGTCTGACTGTTAACTGAGATGCTGCACTGTGATGTCACAAACCTGGATCTGGGTCAGACTCTGGTTCTACTGGTTGAAACAACCAGAAACCAGCCGGAACCCCCTGATCTGGATTCAAACCAAATGAACCACAGCCAGTCCAGCACGCTACATCATTTCACCCTGAACCAGTCCTCTTCTCTTGGCTGGAGGTTCAGATGCTTCAGGTTCTGGTCTTCACATCAGGATTCTAAACTGTCAGTAAAACTAGTTTTTGTGCACCTGTTCAGGTAGAGACATCTACAGGAAGGTCCAGGGGCGGGATCACCCTGCCCCCTCTGACATCATCATCATCACAGGTAAAGTCTTCTGTCTGTTCACTCATTCACTCATTCACTCATTCATTCACCCATCCATCCATCATCAGCATTCTGCCCCCCCCCCCATAGAAGAGGCGGTTCAGGAGGTTTTGACCAAGAAGGAGGAGGAGGAGCGACGGATCGCAGAGATGGGTCGTCCGATGTTGGGTGAACATGTGAAACTCGAGGTCGTCGTGGAGGAGTCATATGAGTTCAAGGTGGGCGGAGTCTGTTGTTACCATCATCCAATCAGGGGAAGGAAAGAAGAGCTGGATAAAGAGCCACAGACCAACTACAGGCCTGGAGTTAGCTTAGCATAAAGACTGGAAACAGCTAGCCTAAAGATCAATGATAGACGTTTGTTATGCAGATTACGTGCTCCATCAGTTCCCTGAGCTGTTGCCAGGCAACCAGTAAGTAACCAGGAAGTATCAGCACCAACAAACAGTCCAACACAGTAAAACCCTCACTGAGGTTTTACTGATCCAGGTTCAGACTCCTCTGAGTAAACAGTCGCCATGTTGACTCAGATATTTTGCTGTTGCTTAGCAACAATTAGTGTCTCCCCTGAGTGTCGGAGCAATGATGGCAGTAAAGCTGCGACGAGTCCTTTTTCTTTTTCTGATGATGATTCGACCAGAGTCTTAGTGCAGACAGACTCCATCTCTCTCGTGTTTTGTGCCTTCAGTCTTAATCAGAGGACGACATCCCGTCCAGTCCGTCTCATGGTCCCCCCGGCTCCGGTCCTCAGGTGTTCAGGGGACGAAGGATCAGGGACCTTACTGAACTGAGACGCTGACTCGGGTTTCCCGTGACATTCTGTCTTTCAGAGCACTGTGGACAAACTCATCAAGAAGACCAACCTGGCTCTGCTGATCGGCACCAACAGCTGGAGGGAGCAGTTTGTGGATGCCATGACGGTCAGCTCTGGTACGAGCTGGACTGGAGCTGAGCCTCCAAGTCCTGTTGCCTTCCTGTCTGTTGTGAGGACGGGGAAACTTTGAAGTGTGACTCCTGCTCTTCCTCCCTCAGGTGACGATGATGACGATGAATGTGGGCAGGAGAAGCTGCCCTCCTGTTCTGACTACGTCATGCACTTCCTCACCATCTTCTGGAAGCTGCTATTCGCCTTCGTTCCTCCCACCGACTACTGGAACGGCTGGGCCTGCTTCGTCGTCTCCATCACAGTCATTGGCATCCTGACGGCGGTGATCGGGGACCTGGCGTCTCACTTTGGCTGCACCGTTGGCCTCAAAGACTCCGTCACCGCTGTGGTGTTTGTGGCTCTGGGCACTTCAGTACCAGGTCTGATCCAAACCAGAGTCTGTAATGAAGTTAGTTCAGATCTGGATCAGTCTGACTCTCTGACTCCTTCTGTGTGTTTATCCGTCCATTCTCATCCTCCATCTTTGATAGTGACATCTAGAGTCACGTCTCTACGTCAGACGCTCCTATTGGCTCTGGTGGGTGATGTCACAGCCAATCAGAGTCTCTGGATCAGTCCTGTATGTTTATTGTGTTGACAATCGGATATTTAGAGCTGATTTTTCATCTTTAATGAGCAGAACTCCTGATCAGATAAAGATAGAAACTTCAGATCTGCTGTAGAACAACACAAACACATTTGTTTTATTTTTGTGTCTTACTGATGCAGATTTGTTTTGTGCAGCGTCGTGTTCAACAGAGCCAGAAGCTGCCCCTCGTTCCTTTGTGAAGAAACACCTCCAGTTCTATTTAGACCAAATCAACAGAGCGTGAACTGATCAGGTCTTGATAGATCCAACATTTCACTTCCTCTCTCTCTCCCTCAGACACCTTTGCCTCTAAGGTGGCAGCCATCCAGGACCAGTACGCTGATGCCTCCATCGGCAACGTGACAGGAAGCAACGCCGTCAATGTCTTCCTGGGTATCGGCATAGCGTGGTCCATCGCTGCCATCTACCACTACTCCAAGGGCCAGGAGTTCAAGGTCAACCCGGGGACTCTGGCTTTTTCTGTGACACTCTTCACCATCTTCGCCTTCATCTGTATAGGTGTCCTCATCTACCGCCGGAGGCCTGAGATTGGCGGCGAACTTGGTGGACCGCGAGTCCCCAAAATCCTCACAACCTGTTTGTTCTTCAGTCTGTGGTTGATGTATATTGTCTTCTCCTCGCTGGAAGCCTACTGCCATGTAGAGGGCTTCTGACGGGCTGGAGGTTCTGACACAACTGAAGAACAATTCTGATGGACTCCAGTCGGTTCCTGCAGGTTCTGACAGGTTCCCATGATTTCTGCAATTTGTCTAAAGGTTTGGTAGATTTGTAAAGCTTGAAGATTCCTGACAGTTGATTCCTTTCAGTTCTAGAGGAACTTGAAGTGAATGACAGGTTACTGATTGATACGTGTTCTGATGGACTCTGTCTTCTCACGTTCTTTAAAGACCAAACAGGTTGAAAATGTCTTGGATGGGTTTATAGAAAATCCTAAAAGGAATCCTAAAGGATTCTCGATGGATTTTCAAAGGCTCCAACAGGTTCCTGTCATTTGTCTAAGGGTTGGGATGGTTCTGCTGGGTTCTTCCCATTCCCTGAATATTCTGATGGGTCCTTCTTCTGAAAAGTTGACATGTGACGGTTCTACCAGTTGTCTGAACATTTTGATCAGACTCTATTCTAACTGGTTCTTTTAGGTTCTATAAAGGTCCAAGAGGTTATCAGATCGGTCTCTAAAGTTCCCAAAGGCTCCAGAAGGACCGTCCAGAATCTTCCTCTGGTCAGTAGAATTGGACTGTCCTTCAGTGTCTTCACGGACCTTCCGGGACATTTAAATCATTCAGCTGCATTTTAAATCCTATACCTTTAAGAAATGTATAACACAACCCAGTTAAAGTTTGACCTGCATTGACTCTGAGACCACGTCCACAATAGTGACCATCAACTGAAGTGCCGACGAAGGACTCGAGAACCTGCAGGACATTTTGACGTGAAGTTGAACTGCAGTGATCGTGACGCACCCACATGAATATCTGCACTGAGTTTGAAACGTAGTTAGTCTAGACAATAGAAGAAGAAGAGAGTTCCTTAGACCGTAAACCTGTTTGACTGGGAATTAAATTGTTTGACAAAATATAATTGTGTGTTTGTTCCTGTGTGTGTGTGTGTGTGTGTGTGTGTGAGACCTCGAAGACGACACTATCCGGAGGTCTGTAATGTGATTGCTTGTTTGGAAACAGCAGCTGACTTCTCATTGGATGATGTGAATGGAGTTGTTGTTTATTGTCTGGTGTGTTTCCTTTAAATATTAAAGTGCAGTGAGTCAAACGTCCTCCTCCGTCCACGTCTGTCCACGTCAACATGATTCTTCCTGCTCTGGGTTTATTAGATTCAGACTCAGACTCTGCAGGAGAGGAGCAGAACACTGGTTTATTGTTTCAGACAAACTTTGTCACATTTTTACAAAACCGACTGTTTAAAGGGTTAAAAGCTTAAAGTTTACTGTTTAAAGTTCTGCAGCGACACCGTGTGAGACCAGCACCTGGTTCTGAGGTCAATACCCAACCTGAACCCTGATCCAACATGAAAACCAGGCTTCATCTTGACTCACCAGCATCTGAGCTTCCAACTGTCTGCTGAGGTTAACATGCTAACTAGCTAACAGCTAACCAGGAAGTTAACATGCTAACTAACTCGCTGCAGCTGATTCCTGCTTGATAGCTGAGCTGCTAAATAAAAAATAAAAAAACATAAAGAAATGTTCTAACATGATGTGACTGAAAAAAGGCAAGAAGGTTTCTGATCTGATCCGGAAGAGGAAGAGGAAGAAGAGGAGGTTCACAGTTTGTTGTATCCAAAGATCCCAACAGGAAAATGTTTGATGTGTGTCGACCGCTGAGCAGCCAGCTGGAAAAACTTTACATCGTTCCACTCAACTCCATCTATAGAGACTGAGACAGACAGGACGGACACAAGGACAGGAGGACAGAGACAGAGACAGAGGGACAGAGAGGGAGACAGACAGAAGGACATATTGAGGACAGAGGAGACGGTGGACGTCCTCACCTGGATCTTCACAGCGATGATAACGGAGTTCAGCTCTTGGTCCAGCTCGTCGTCCAAACCTTCGCCTCCATCTTGTGGCTGATCTTTTCTACTGCAGCCAATCTGACAGGTATGATGGAGGCGGCTGAGGGTGGGACAGAGCTTCACCTCCAGGATGAAGACGGAGAAAAACCAGGGGGTCGTGGAGGAGCCTGACAGTCTGACCTCTGACCTCTGACCCATCTGTGCTGGGTCAGAGGTCAGACATACTGAAGTACAATGAGGACACACCAAGCACCCGCCAGCACAGTGGTGCAAACACTGATCCTCCTGGGACCTGGACCTGGATTCTGCTCCACCAGATCCAGATCCAGGTCCATCACAGGAAGTTCACCATCAGGACGAGCAGGATTGGATTTATTGGAACTGAATTTCTGGAGAAAATCAGAAGAGTCTGATCTGGTATGAGGCATTCTGTCCTCACAGAGTAAAACAACAACAACAACAGTAACAACAATAATAATAATAATAATAATAATAATAATAATAATAATAACAACAACAACAACAACAACTTCAACAGTAACAATAACAATAACAACAACAACAGTAACGATAATAATAATAATAATAACAACAACAACAACAACAACAACAGTAACGATAATAATAATAATAATAACAACAACAACAACAACAACAACAACAGTAACGATAATAATAATAATAACAAACAACAACAACAACCTGATGCAGTCACACATAAAACGCACCAAGACTGAGCCGATAAAAGCAAGAAACAAACAGAACGAGACGCACCACGTGACGTAGTGACCTAATCGCAGATCACGTGGTGTGGTATCAGCTGATGCCTTCCGTGTTCCGGCTTGTCGGAACTGTGTTCAGCTTTCTTCGGTTGAATTTGAGGTAAAAATCCAGATTCTGGACTCTTCGTGTCCAACTTCACTTCCGGTCTGTCTGTCCTCGGTCAGAGCCGAAGAACCGAACCGAAAAGAACCGAAGCGAAGCGTCACGTAAACTGATGGAGACTTCCCCGGTTCCGTTCGTTATTGATCCATTTTTACTGATTATTGGTGGATCAGATCGAACTGAGCTTCACACACTTTAGGCTGTTTTTCTCTTCCAGGGGCGGGTTTAGTGATTTGGGGGTCAGACTCGGCCGTGGGGCCCCTGGGGCCCCCCTTCCCTTTCACAGTAAAACAGATTTATAATCAGCTGATTCAGCTGATGAAACGCTCCCACTGCTGATACGAACTGTGGGACAATCATACCTTTCCTAGGAGGATGTCCAGGGTCTCTGAAGCTTAAGGAGATAAGGAAACATCGTGGTTCCTTTCCTCAAACTGCTCTGCTGGTCTTTTGCAGTTGGTGCCATGAACGCCTCAGACAGCGACGAGGACTTTTACACTGAGAGGACGGCGCTGGTCCCGTCGGAGAATCCGGTGGTTCCCTCCTACAGACCTGATGTGGACGCCGGATCTGCCAACACGTCTCCGTCCAAAAAGGTGATGTCACTTTCTGTTTGTCTCATCTGTCAAGTTGTCCTCATTTAATTGACCTTCGCCGTCTGTCCGTCCAGCCCAGAGAAGGCAGGAGGACGGGGTCGGCTGCCGTGGATGGCGGCGGTGGGTCGGATCAGGAGGTGGATGCGGACGAGGAGGAGCTGCCGCTGAAGTACGGGGCCAAGCACATCATCATGCTGTTCATCCCTGTCACCCTCTGCATGGTGGTGGTGGTCGCCACCATCAAGTCTGTCAACTTCTACATGGAGAAGAGCAACCAGCAGCTGTAGGTCCACGCCACAGTCGCTCTGCGTGCAAATGTCCCCCCCACAGCTAACCGCCATGTTTGTCCTTGCAGGATTTACACGCCATTCACAGAGAACACGACATCTGTTGGCCGCCGGCTCCTCAACTCCGTCCTCAACACCATCGTCATGATCAGCGTCATCGTGGTCATGACCATCCTGTTGGTCGTTCTGTACAAGTATCGATGCTACAAGGTGAGGACACACAGACTCAGACTCCTGAGTTAAACCTGCAGTTCCTCCTCAGACCACTACAGTCCAGACCACTAGGGTCCAGCTCCAGCACTGAGTCAGTCCATATGGAAGCCTTTAGCTTTATCACAGAGGCGGCGTCTTTGTGTACAACCTCATAAAACCAGAACCACATGTGAACCTGGACTGAGGTGCTGAACCAGATCTGCTCTCTCCAAATGGACTTGAGCTCACGATGATGTGCTGAGGAGTTGACAGATGTTTCCAGAAGTTTCCAGTTGAACTTCCTCCTCAGGTGTGTTTGTGTTGTTCAGGTAATCCACGGCTGGCTCATCCTGTCCTCCTTCATGCTGCTCTTCTGGTTCAGCTTCATGTATCTGCGGTGAGTCTCTAATTTCCTGCGACACCTCAAGGAGGCGGTTGTGGTGCTCAGACTCCTGCTCTGTTTTACAGCGAGGTATTTAAGACCTACAACCTGGCGGTAGACTACCCCACAGTGGGAGTGGTGATCTGGAACTTCGGGGCCGTAGGGATGGTCTGTATCCACTGGAAGGGGCCCCTGCAGCTGCAGCAGGCCTACTTGATCCTGATCAGCGCCCTCATGGCCCTGGTCTTCGTCAAGTACCTGCCCGAATGGTCGGCCTGGGTCATCCTGGGCTCCATCTCTGTCTACGGTGAGTGGGGGATAGATGTTGCTCCAGATTCCTGTGACCACCTTCCCATCATGCCCTGCTCAGGTTGTGTGTGTTGTTGCAGACCTGGTGGCGGTCCTGTCTCCTAAAGGTCCTCTCAGGATGTTAGTCGAGACGGCTCAGGAACGAAACGAGCCCATCTTTCCCGCCCTCATTTACTCCTGTGAGTCCAACAGGCTGAGCCTCAGGCTGTGAGCATGATGGCATATGGAACAGGTGTGTAAGGTAAATTGGGGGCGTGACCTCTGGGACTGACAGGTAAATGAACTGAAGTCCCAGCTCCACCAATTTACCATATTTGGATTAACAGGGAGTTGGGGGCGGGGCAAAATGGCAGTTATCCCAGAGGAAGCGTCCATCTTTGTTTACAATCTCACAAAACCAGAACCGCAGGTGAAGTCAGCCCGGCAGGACTGCAGATGACGATGGTGATTGTGCTGTGTTTGTGTGTCTTCAGCGGCCATGGTGTGGACGGTTGGAATGGCGACCCCGACAGACGCTCAGCGCTCTGAACACGAAACAGGTCCAACTTCACAAACAGCAGCTACTCTGCCAAGCAAAGAATCATGGGAAAAGGGGGGCAGGCAGAATATAACCAGTTTATATTCAGATAACTGTAGAATATATGTAAAAGTATTTGAAAGAAAATAGATTAAAATAATATTTATTTATTTTCTTCCAGATGAAGAGGCAGAGCAGAGCAGCAGGGGGGCGGAGCCTGAGAGCAGACAGTCACACACATTTCCAGATGATGAACTGGAGGAAGACAGTGAGTTCAAAACCAACTGCAGCAAAACACACTCGACCACCCGGTGTGCTTTTAAGATATGAAAAGTGTGTTTGTGTGTGTGTAGGCGGGGTGAAGCTCGGCCTTGGTGATTTCATCTTCTACAGCGTTTTGGTGGGAAAAGCTGCAGCAACTGGCGGAGACTGGAACACGACACTCGCCTGCTTTGTCGCCATCCTGATCGTAAGTCCTGAACCAGAAACTCTTCTGGTCCAGTTTGTCCTTCAGGATGACCGAGGGGAGAATTCAGAGAGCTCAGCTGTTTCCTGTTTATTCAGAATATTATGCAACACGGTTCTGTTCCTCACCTGTGTCTCACCTGTGTCTCACCTGTGTCGGTCTCAGGGTCTCTGCCTGACTCTGTTGCTGTTGGCCATCTTTAAGAAGGCTCTGCCGGCGCTGCCCATCTCCATCGCCTTCGGCCTCATCTTCTACTTCTCGACGGACTTCCTGGTGCAGCCCTTCATGGACAACCTGGCAGCTCACCAGTTTTACATCTGAGACCAAGCCCCACCCACCCCGCCTGCCTCCTTCTTGTCGTCCTCCATGGTCTGCAGCCGCCGTCTGGTGACGTCACGCACAAATACTACTTTCTGCGCTGGTCCTGTGCCTGTCCGAGAAAATCTGCTTCATGCATCAAACAGCCCACAGGAAGTGATGTAAGAGACAGGAGACTGACGGGGGTGGGCCCTGGTCCTTTCTGCTCAGGTGTGTCACCTTTTGACTGATAGTTTAAGGGAAGATCCAGCTTAAATCCTTCAGCTCATCATGATGAATCGGTCTCCATTTGTGACTTTAACATCAGGATTTTTTTAAGGTGGATTTTCCAATTAAAAATGTTTGAAGTCACAGAGTCAGTTCTCAGATCCGATTTTAACCTTTTTAAAACAAAGATAAAACACACTGTGGGGGGGGGGGGGCAGTTCTCCAGATCATCTGTTCAGGTTCTAAAATAACTTAATGCGTGTTATCTACGTCCAGTCTGCTGCCTGAGGGCGGGGCCATGGGGGCAGCAGGAGGATTTATATATTTTGTAGAAAATGATGGAGAATTAATTCATTTTGTAACTGAAACGTGTCGAAAAAATTCAGTTTTATTCCATCAATGTGCAATAAAGAGTCAAACGTCTGTTACTTCCCGTCTACCTCAGGCTTCTTTCCCTGATTGGCTCTTATCGGATGTGATGTCAACACCCAGTGAGTGTGGGATGTTCCCTTCATGTCTTCTGGTTCATCCTGAAGTGGTGGTTAAACCTCAGACAGCCATGCCAACAGTTTCCTATGCCTTCCAGTCCAAATGCTACGCTAGGCTAACAATATTCTCACCTCCCAAACAGTCGACTGACACTTTTTAAAAGGACAGTCAGAACAGGGCCGTCCCTTCAGAATAAAACGCCCAGCAGACAGCTGCCCTTTCACACCAACATGTTTATTGTGATAAAATAAAAAGGTTCGTGAACAAGCAGAAGAAACGATCCGTCAGCAGGGTCACACTTTAACTTCTCTCCTCGAACTGGGATTTGTTCTTCAGCAGGAACGCTGCCAGATACTCGATGGGGTTCGGAGGTCTGAGAGACAGGAAGTGAAGAACGTCAGCTGATGAGCTGGAACAGAGGCAGGAAATCTGACAGACCGACAGTCCACATCACGCACTCAGACACACAACAACCTCAGACATTGATTACACAACACGTCAGTTTTGGGTGTTTTATCACAGAATCTGGATATGAACTGACTTTAAGTCTTTGTGAACAAAATCAAACGTTTCTGTAAAGATTCATGAACTCCAGTTTCACTGATCATCTGACAAAACCACAACACAACCTCCGCTGACCACAGTCAGAACACAGACAGAGCTGGACCAACCTCTCCTTGGCAAGCACCGACAGGCCCTGCAGCAGGATGGGGACCACGGTCTGGTCCAGGTACGCTCTGGTGGGCAGGGCCTGAAGATCCACCTTCTGCTTGGAGAGCTTCTCTGCACTCGCCTTCTCATTCTCCACCGTCCTCTGAGGAGCAGCAAAGCATGCTGGGAGTCTGCCCTTCACTTCTCATGACCCATGTGTGTGTTTGTGTGTTACCTGGATGTTTTCTGTCAGGCCGTACTCTGAATGAGGGTTTTCAGAGACCTACAGGAAGATTCATGAAAGACACATTCAGTTTGATGAAGCTAACAGTTGAGCCGCCAGTCTTAGTTTGAGTGTGTGAGATTGTGTGTCACTCACAGGTGTGTGTCCCTCCATGGACTGATCTGCATCGGTGTGATCTGGAAAACAAACTAGTTATTAAGTTAACAGACTTGATCTCATTATTTCACAGTTGAGTTTCTGACAAACTGGATGTTTTCTACCATCAAACAGTTTGACTGGATCTACTGGATCTACCGGGTCAGGCCGGATCTACCAGGTCCAGCCGGATCTACCGGGTCCAGCCGGATCTACCGGGTCCAGCTGGATTAGACCGGGTCCAGATGGATCCACCGGGTCCAGCTGGATGAGACCGGGTCCAGCTGGATTAGACCGGGTCCAGCCGGATCTACCAGGTCCAGCTGGATTAGACCGGGTCCAGCTGGATTAGACCGGGTCCAGCCGGATCTACCGGGTCCAGCCGGATCTACCGGGTCCAGCTGGATTAGACCGGGTCCAGCCGGATCTACCGGGTCCAGCCGGATCTACCGGGTCAGGCCGGATCTACCAGGTCCAGCCGGATCTACCGGGTCCAGCCGGATCTACCGGGTCCAGCCGGATCTACCGGGTCCAGCTGGATGAGACCGGGTCCAGATGAATCCACCGGGTCCAGCTCTGATGAGACCGGGTCCAGCCGGATCCACTGGGTCCAGCTGGATTAGACCGGGTCCAGCCGGATCTACCCGGCCCAGCCGGATCCACCGGGTCCAGCTCTGATGAGACCGGGTCCAGATGGATCCACCGGGTCCAGCTCTGATGAGACCGGGTCCAGATGGATCCACCGGGTCCAGCTGGATGAGACCGGGTCCAGATGGATCCACCGGGTCCAGCTCTGATGAGACCAGGTCCAGATGGATCCACCGGGTCCAGATGGATGAGACCGGGTCCAGATGGATCCACCGGGTCCAGCCGGATCTACCGGGTCCAGCCGGATCTACTGGGTCCAGCCGGATCTACCGGGTCCAGCTGGATTAGACCGGGTCCAGATGGATCCACCGGGTCCAGCTGGATCTACTCGGCCCAGCCGGATCCACCGGGTCCAGCTCCGATGAGACCGGGTCCAGATGGATCCACCGGGTCCAGCTCTGATGAGACCGGGTCCAGCCGGATCTACCCGGCCCAGCCGGATCCACCGGGTCCAGCTCTGATGAGACCGGGTCCAGATGGATCCACCGGGTCCAGCTCTGATGAGACCGGGTCCAGATGGATCCACCGGGTCCATTTGATCAGGATCTGGTTGAATCGGTTCGTTCTGTCTGTAAGAACGTGAACTGAGTTGATTCTTCCATTTTGTGTCTGAACTTTGAAACGAATCATGAAGGACTTCGTTATATTTCAGATCCGGTTCTGGACTCACGCCGTTAAATCCTCCGGTTGTTTAGTTTAGCGCCACACCGACGCCGAGTGTCCGGTATTCGGACCGGACCGACGGTGAGCCCGGTAAAACGGATCCCGGTGGATCCGACCGGGAGGAGCCGCCGCCACATGGACCCGGAAACAAGCAGCGAACACAAAGAAACACCAAAAAGTGTGAAAACTCGATCAATGGTCAACAATGAACTTACCGTCCGCCATGTTTGTTGTGGACGTTTACGCCGGAAATCTGACGTACGGCAATCCTGTTTCACTTTACGGCCTGAACGTCGCAAAGGCTTCCGGTTTGTGTAAACACACTTCAAAATAAGAACCAATTAAAACGTTTGTTTCTGGATATTCAAAAAATACAGTTTACACCGTAAATCCATTAAATTAGTGTGAGAATATAACAAAATATGTTCACTAATCATGTGCTTCAGCTAAACAAGTGTTATAATATAATCATGTGTTTAAAAACAGAGTGCTCTGTCTGTCACAGTACTGAACCCCTGAAAGGACGTCATAACTTCAAACTGGATGAGGAAGTCGTTGCAGCTACGGAGCCTGAGACGAGCCTGCTAAACGACCAACCTGACCGTATCCTAACGGTCTCATACCAGTAAACAACAGTGGAAAAAACACTGAAAGAGGCAGAGGTGGAAAAGTACCGAGACAAACAGAATCTTAGTGAGGCGTTC
This sequence comes from Remorina albescens, assembly GCA_034769265.1. Taxonomy (NCBI): domain Eukaryota; kingdom Metazoa; phylum Chordata; class Actinopteri; order Carangiformes; family Echeneidae; genus Remorina; species Remorina albescens. The sequence goes on from CM068487.1 coordinate 27,775,176, forward strand.
CCTAGGTAGAGCTACGAGCCTATAACTGCTCACTGAATGTGTGTAACTTTGAATCTCTCGGGGTAAGATACAGGAGAAGTTCTGTATGAGAGGTTCCCAAAGACTCTTTGCTAAATAAACTGTATTAAAGGACATCAACGACTCCGACTGATTCTTCTCACATCAACAAACTCGGGGAAGTCAGGTTGACTTCAAAATTAGCCAGCGTTAATAAACATTATGAGCCGACAACAATGGAAAACAATAAGCTGCCATGTTTCTATTCAAGTAAAGGATTCGTCTTTACTCATTATTTTGAGGGCTCTCATCGCCACATTGAAATAATTTTGATAAATTAAAAAATTTACAGAAAAGAAAATCAAATCCACCTCAGACCAGAGGATCCCTGATCCGGTCCCAAGCCTGGATAAACAGCGGGGTTAATAAAAAAGGCCAACAGGGACCAGAGGAAACAGGCTACTGAAGGCCGGAGAGGAGGAAGAGGAGGACATGTGAGGAGTCAGGGGGGTCAGAAAGAACACCATGACAGGTGAAGGGAGAGAGGGAAACCAGGTGGAAGGCCAGGAGGACTGAAGGTGGACTGAAGCTGCTCTACCTCGGTGCGATCGGGAAGGAAGGGTTTGTGAAGGGTGTTCTGCAGGTGAACACGGACTCAGACAGGATCGTGTTGAATGTGATCAGCGCCTACGCCCCACCGGTGGGATGCCAGGCAGAAGAGAACGGAATTCTGGAGTAGATTAGATGAGGAAGTTGACAGTATTCCTGGGAAGGAGAGGGTGGTGTTAGGTGCAGACTAAAAGGACATCGAGGCGACGGGAACAGACAGGATGAGGAGGTGATAGGTAGATGTGGTGTAAAGGAAAGAATCACTTATGGACAGATGGTTGTGGATTTTGAAAAAAGGATGGAATTGGCTGTTGTAAACATTATTTCAAGAAGAGAGTGCAGGCAGGGTGGAGTGGGTGGAGGAGAGCGTCAGGAGTGATCTGTGACAGAAGGATAGCCGCAAGAGTGAAAAGGAAGATTTCGAAGACTGCTGTGAGACCTGCTATGATGCATGGTTTAGAGACAGTGACTAGAAAGGACAGGATTAGAAATGAACACATCAGAGGGACAGCTAAGGTCGCGAAGCTCAGAGAGAAAGTTAGAGAGGCTAGACTTAGATGGTTTGGACATGTGCAGAGAAGAAATAGGGGACATGTTGGACAGAGAACTATAGAGATGGAGGTCCCAGGAAAGAGGAGAAGAGGAAGGCCACAGAGAAGGTTTACAGATGTAGGGAAGGAGGACATAGAGAGGGCCAGAGTGACAGAAGATGATGCTGACTTGGTGTGGCGACCCCATTTAGGGTTAAGCCGAAAGAAGAAGAAGACAGGAAAAGAAAATAAACTAAACAACAAACCTCATCCTGTTTATCTGCCTTCAAATCAACGGAAATGTTTATGTTGTGGTGTTTATGAAACGTTTGTTGATGTCGTGGATCGTCTCCTGATAAAATGTTGAATATTGTCAGAAAATCAAGGCGATGTTTAAAATCGGGCTTTTGTCTTCTTTTATCAGGTGTATGATGAATAAGAGCCCAGATCAGAGATACACATCATTTTACAAAAGTTTTCCTATGATTCCATTTAGTAAAATAGGCCCCGCCCCTTTTAACACACCAGCTGACAGGCCTCATCAGCAAACAATTTATCATTTAGTGATTATGAATCTCATCTGACGCCAATAATCAACATGTTATATCATTATAAAATCAATGACCAACCAGCGACCAATCAGAGGGCTGGTCAGGCTGCGGTTCTGATTCTGGTTTCACAACTGGACGATGTGGTCCTGGTCTGAGACTTGTGGTGAGTTTCTGAGAAGGAAACTGCTGAAATATGTGATGAAGAACAGAAACGGGAGGCTGAACGTAAGGCAGCAAAAGAAGGACGTACATCCAGAGAGAAAGTAAGAATAAAAAAAAGTAAGAACAACAAAAACCAAATGAGTGTTTGTGGTTTCTAGGTTTTGTGAGCCAGATGAGATGTGCTTGATGTTTTCCAGATCATGTGTTGAGCCTGCTGGATTTGGTCCACCTCCAAAAAATAACAGGATGTCCTTGTAGATGTCCTTGTAGTGGCCCCACTCGGATATACCCGACGCTAGCACGCAGCTAGCGGGCCGCACTTTCCTACGCTGGGACAGGACTAAGGACTCCGGTAAGAGCAGAGGAGGGGGGCTCTGTATGTATGTGCATAACAACTGGTGCAACAACGGGACAGTGATAGACAAACACTGTTCCCCCGACCTCGAGTACATGTCTGTAAGATGCCGGCCCTTTTTTCTACTGAGAGAGCTAACAGTAGTGATTATAACGGCTGTGTACGTCCCACCCACGCTAATGTAAGCATGGCGCTCTCCCTCCTGATGAACACCATAAACGCTCACCAACGCCTTCAGGTCTGGTGACAGAGCCATTTACAGAACTGCTCGAGTGGACCTGAAGAGAGGAATCATAACAGCCAAAGCGGACCATAAGAGGAAAATAGAGTCCCATCTGTCCAGTAACAACACACGGGCGGTCTGGCAAGGCATACATGACATCACAAATTACAGAGGAGGCGCCACAATAACAGAGGACCTGAGTGCACCACTGGCAGAGGAGCTAAACCGCTTCTTTGCCCGCTTTGAACCACAACAGCAGCACTCTTCAGCCCCTGTCCTGCCCCCCCCCCCAGTTCCTGCACCACTATCACCACTGTCAGCGAGCATGAAGTCAGACGGGTGCTCCCGGCAGTGAACCCTAAGAAGGCTCCTGGCCCAGATGGTGTTCCGGGTAAGGTGCTCAGAGCGTGTGCACTCCAGCTCACCCTCATCTTCACCCGGATCTTCAACCTTTCCCTGGCCCAGGCAGTCATCCCGCCCTGTCTGAAATCTGCCACAATCATCCCAGTCCCGAAGAAGTCCCCCACCACGAGCCTGAATGATTATCGTCCGGTAGCCCTCACCCCGATAATCATGAAGTGCTTCGAGAGACTAGTCCTCCAACACATCAGAGACTATCTCCCCCCAGACTTCAACCCCTACCAGTTTGCATACCGGGCAAACAGATCCACCGAGGACGCCATCGCTGTAGCTCTCCACTCTGCGCTGTACCACCTGGAGCAGCAGCAGAGCTACGTCCGAATGCTCTTCGTGGATTACAGCTCGGCCTTCACCACAATCATTCCAGACATTCTGATTACAAAACTGGACACTCTCGGCCTCCCCCCTCTCACATGTGCCTGGATAAAGGACTTTCTCACCAACCGGCCCCAGACTGTGAGATTCGGCCTCCACCACTCCTCCACGTGGACACTGAGCACCGGCTCCCCACAAGGCTGTGTGCTGAGCCCCCTCCTGTACTGCCTTTATACCCACGACTGTCGTCCAGCCCACAACAACAACCTCATCGTCAAGTTCGCTGACGACACCGCGGTTGTTGGACTCATCTCAGGTGGAGACGAGACAGCCTACAGACAGGAGGTCCTGAAGTTGGCAGCTTGGTGTTCAGAAAACAACCTGGCTCTGAACACCAAGAAAACCAAGGAAATCATCGTCAACTTCAGGAGGCCCAGCACCGACCTCGCCCCCCTCTACATCAATGGTGAGTGTGTGGAGATGGTCAACACTTTCCGGTTCCTCGGCGTCCTCATCTCCTCAGACATCTCCTGGAGGGACAACACCACGGCGATCATCAAGAAGGTGCAGCAGCGGTTACATCTCCTGAGGGTTCTCAAGAAGTATGGCTTGAACCCCAAACTGCTACTGACCTTCTATCGCTCGTCCATTGAGAGCCTACTGACCTACTGTATCACAGTATGGTATGGTAGCTGCACCATGGCAGACAGGGAGAGGCTTCAGAGAGTCGTAAAGGCGGCTCAGAAGATCATAGGCTGCCCTCTCCCCTCCCTGATGGACATTTACACCTCCCGTTGCCTCAACAGAGCAAATAACATTATCAAGGACAACTCCCTCCCTGGTTCCAACCTGTTTGTGCTGCTTCCCTCAGGGAGACGCTACAGGTGCATCAGAACCAAAACAAACAGACTAAAGAACAGTTTCTTTCCAAAGGCCATCACCACTCTGAACTCACAGATACGCTGACACCCCAACCCCCCCCAGACTACCTCTACACCATCTATTGCGCAATACTCATTGTACATATTGTATTATAACTGTATATATAACTTACACTGTACATAAACACTCACTGCAATACCCACTATTTAAATGTGCAATAACACATCTGAACCATGTGTACATATTTATTTATTTCTCTTGTTTTCCCTCTATGCTATGCATAGGTTTTTTTTTTCTTTCTGCACTGATGGAGATGCTCTTAATCTCATTGTGCATGTGTATAATGACAATAAAGGCATTCTATTCTATTCTATTCTAGTTGTCCCTTTCCTTCCGCTAAAGTAAGTCCAGTCCTGATGAGTGGTTCTCTCTCTGGACTTCGGTTGTTGGAGTGAACCAGTTGTTGTCCTGTTTTGAAGAACACGGTGATTTGGAGTTGAAGTTTCTCTGATGCTGCAGACACATCACGGAGAACACCGTTGTTACATTTGACTTGAAGCACTTGGTTGATCTTGGTTTGGTGGACCAAAGTCTGACTAAATGACCCTGTGACAGACTGGAGACGTCTCCGGGGTGGACATGCCCCCTGATGGTAAGTCACGTTGGAGGGGGTTTTTTCCTGGTCTGGATTTGCTGATGAGGTTTGTCATCTCCCGATTGGTTCAGGAGCCAGAAATATCATGTGATAAAAGTCACGTTGTCCTGATGAGATGGTAGTTCATTTATAGTATAAAAGGAATGACCGCCTTCCTGGACTGAGGGTAGTCCTCAAACTTCTGCTGATAGTATCTGTAGGACAAACACAGTCAGTAAGTGTCATAAAATATTGTAGCACAGCAAGAGAAAAGTTGAATCTCATGTATTTCAAAAGTTCTTTGATTGGCTTCAATGACTGCAGGGACCCATGAAGACCTTGGTCCAGGTGCTGGTCCAGCTCATGGTCCACAGCTCCATCTCAGCCAGCAGGTGCTCTGTAGTTGTTCAGCTGGACCAAACCCTCTCATTATCTCCACTTGGACCCATATCAGCTGATCAGAGCCCCTGAACCGGCTGGTTCCTGTACCTGTGGTGCCAGATGGCTCTCGGCCCGATGGAGCAGGCCGTGAAGAAAGCGAAGGCGAAGGCTGGAAACGTCCAGGCGGCGACAGCGTAACCACACCACTCAAGGATCTCCCCGAAGAAGTTCGCTCCAGACACAAACTCAAACATCCCCCCTGAGACAAACAGAGTCCAGATCCCTTCACAAAAAGGTTGACGTTAGCGACTAATCAATGGGCTAGGTCTGTTGTGTTGTGTGTCATACCCCTGGGGATCCTGTACAGGGTCTCTCCAGGTTTTCTCAGGCAGCAAAGGATGCGGTCACTGTGGATGTTGATGGCCATTCCGAGCAGGAACAGGAAAAAACCTGGAACAGAAGAAACCACAGTCCAGGAGAGGGACTCAATCTGAGTATGAGGCCCTGTGGCTCAGTGGGCCTGTCACTGTGACTCACCGACAGCCGTGCGAGCGTTGGTCGTCCAGGTGTCTTCAAAGTGAGCACAGTGCAGCAGGTGATGTCCCTGCAGGAAGCCGTTAAACGAGCAGAAGAGGGCGGCATAGAGGAGGATGTTCAGAGGGAGGGGGCGCCCTCTGATCAGAAGGGGGTAGATCAAACTCCTGAAAACAGATTCCAGTCAGGCCATGTTTGTTTTTCAGCCCACATCAAGGTGACATGATGAAACAGCAGGTTGGATCGTTCTGCTAACTCCTGTTTCTGATAACGGCTTCATGATCGGTGAAATGTGTCAGTGTCACTCAGGATAACGTTGTGTATCATTAAAACGTGTTTCCATCATTTAATACCAATAAAGTAACTTTCTAACTCAGACCTCAACTGACCGTTAAAACATAAAGAAAAGAGGCCACGCCCCCAATCTTCCGTCACTTTAACCTTAATAAACAGGAAACAGGTAAAATCCCCCCTCATTCACCATGAAGGAGGAACAACAGAGACCAGAACAATTTTAGTCCCAGACTGGAAAAAGTGGACGGCCGGCTCTGTGCTGACGGTGGCACAGACAGGGACTCTGGACAAACTGCTGAAGAACAGGAAGTCAGAGAATCCAGCCTGCCGTGGATTGGATGGAACTGCTGGATGAGGAAAAGTGTGATTCCCGCCGGTGTTAATGACAGCAGGCCGATCCAGGAGGACTCTGATTAACGGGACCCGAACTCCTTGACATGTAGAGGACATGTCTTCAGCCCTCAGTGGACAGGATGATCTCATGAGAAAACAAAAACCATGACGGTCCAGAGGAGGAGAGCTGAGAGAGTACACTCCAGTTTAATCAACTCAAAAGGCAAACTCAGAGCTCTTCGTCACATTTGAGCTGGAAAACACAAAAAAACTGTTCTTCTGGTCACAGTATCTGGTCCATCTCATCCTGGTCTACTTCTTATCTGTTTCTGGGCTGCTGACGGGCTGGTCCTGGTCCTGGATCTAGCTGCTGACGGGCTGTTCCTGGTCCAGGATCTCGCTGCTGACGGGCTGGTCCTGGTCCAGGATCTCGCTGCTGACGGGCTGGTCCTGGTCCTGGATCTTGCTGCTGACGGGCTGGTCCTGGTTCTGGATCTCGCTGCTGATGGGCTGGTCCTGGTCCAGGATCTCGCTGCTGACGGGCTGGTCCTGGTCCTGGATCTCGCTGCTGACGGGCTGGTCCTGGTCCTGGATCTCGCTGCTGACGGGCTGGTCCTGGTTCTGGATCTCGCTGCTGATGGGCTGGTCCTGGTCCAGGATCTCGCTGCTGACGGGCTGGTCCTGGTCCAGGATCTCGCTGCTGACGGGCTGGTCCTGGTCCTGGATCTCGCTGCTGACGGGCTGGTCCTGGTCCTGGATCTCGCTGCTGACGGGCTGGTCCTGGTCCTGGATCTCGCTGCTGACGGGCTGGTCCTGGTCCTGGATCTCGCTGCTGACGGGCTGGTCCTGGTCCTGGATCTCGCTGCTGACGGGCTGGTCCTGGTCCTGGATCTCGCTGCTGACGGGCTGGTCCTGTGGCTACTCTTTGCTTTGGAACTAGCTTCTTCAAAGTCGCTGTCAGACTGACATTTCTGAAACTTCTTCCTCCACATCATCATCAAAAGCCTGCCTCACTTCTGTCCATAATGTGAGTATGAAAAAATGAAGGTTCGTTCCTACAGGAATGTGATAACGGACTGTGCTGGTCCTTGAATTTTGAAATGATGTTGTAACTTTGTCCATGAACGGCATGGCCAGAAACACAACCCCCCCCCCCGACACACAGACACACTAACAGCAGGTGCAGATAGGAAGTCAGAATGAAGGTACACAATTTCTGCAATTTTATTGGGCTGGTGTCAGGGCGCACAAACTGCCTGGCAATGGGCAGGTCAGGCTGCAGAGCCCAACATGAACAAAAAGTCTCAAAAGTTAGCAACTAATGTCTTCCAAAGATTCAGGAGAACGCTTATTCAAAATACAGCAAGTATGTGAACAAACCACTGAGTGGATCGGACCTCGAAGTGTAAGTGCACACTGAAGAGTATCTCTAAACCACCTGCTGATATATCCCAGAGGCCCTTTCTTTCTTCACCTGAGGCCACACCCCATTCTTCTGAAAATTCCAGTTTGAACCAGTTTGCCACCATTCAAGATAGTCTTTCAGGATTCTAAGGTTATCTAACCGTGGCAGGTGTCCCCTGACCTGGGTTTTTTAAAATTCCCAGGACGTCAGGCAGCCTCTTTACCTGTTCTGATTGCAAGCCTTACACTCCTCTGCAGTTCTGGGTTGTATCCTCTTTAAATTTCCTTAATCTCCCAGCATACGCTCTTTAGTGTAATACAATGTGTAACATACAACATGTTGTGCTCTCCAGTGTACTACAATGCTTAACCTAACGTTTAACTTAATGTGCGTCACACTATCTGACTCAAAAATTCCTTCAACACTGGGTACAGGCGACCAGAAGCACGTGTACTGATGTCAATGTGTGTGTGTGTGTGTGTGTGTGTGTGTGTGTGTGTGTGTGTGTGTGTGTGGGGGGGGGGGGGGGGGGGGGGGGCGTTCAATTTGTGCTCTTTGAAAATGTGTTCTGAAATATGTTCATCACACAAAATGAGCTGAGGCTAACGAGTCTGACTTTGAAAAGATAATTAATCGTATCGTTTCTCTTTTGGGAAATAAATGAAAATGGGTCCAACAGACCCGAACACAATACAACGGTTAAGATCAGACTGAAACCTTCCCTCCAAAAAATAAAAGTTTAGCTTTAATTACTGTTTCTGTCTACATTCTAAAATATCAACAGTCAATAAGCAATAACAGCAGTGATAAATGATTGATTAATACAGTTAATGTTAACTAACAACAACAGGGGCCTGTATCACAAAGCTGGGTTAACATACCCCGGATCTCTTTTCCTTACCCAGACAGTCCGGATAATCGGTATCATGGAGCCGGTTATCAGCTTATTAACTGAAGCCAGAAGCTTTCCTACCTAGATCAGTGCACATTCCCATAAAGGGGCGGGGTTTGCTGTGTCCGACCAATCAGCGCGGAGAAGATGCAAAACGCAGCGTATTTTAAGATGGAGGAGCGAAATGTGATATCCAGAAAATAGCAGTACAAATCCTTTATTCAAACAAAGAGTAACACAGCAGCAGCAAAGAATGCTGGGAAAAAAGGCAAATGTGAGAAGGACAGAGGTATGGGGGGGGGGAGGGTCCTCCTCCAGTGGAGCTTTTCCTTTAAAGTAATGAGGGTCTCTCTCGATGGAGGCTGTAGAGGGGTCACATCAGACCCTGGTGGAGCTCCACATCTGTACACAGTATGTTTCAGTGAGTCAGCGTTAAAACACCAGCTGCACAAACACAATTATCCATTTACTTTCACAGTGGAGAGGAGCCCCTCCCAGTGAGGCTGATACCCCCACTCACTAAAATACTGTCCTCCAGAGAAGTCACAGTCAATTCAACCTGTCAAACATTTACATAAATCTGTTGCTGCTGATCGTACAGGAGGGAAAAGAGACAGTCACAAGATGTAAATAACTTCATTTCAGCGTGACATTTAAAGTGAACCATAAAAAAGACTAAGTACTTATTATGCTAAAGCAGCTGTATTATGTAGTGAATTTGTTTCAGGTCGGTGCTTACACAGTGAGAGCACTTTAAAAAATTGGAGCTTGATATAGAGTTTGAGGAAGTAAATTTCCTTTTTCTTTTGCTAAAATTTTTGCACCTCATACATCGCAAACAATAAAGCTCAAACGTGTATTTTTTTTCACAGAAACTGGACAAAAGAAACTAAAGCTTTGAAATAAAAGAAGAAGAAAAAACTAACTTTATGTGTTTAACAGTTTAACCTCTGACTGCCCTCCCTGAAGGGAACCACACCCATCAGCTCCGCATCTGAGTCTGCGTACCTGACCTGGTTAATGTGCCCACATTAACCATTCAGCGGAACTTTACCTGTTAGGCGAGTTAAGCGTTCCGCGAAGGTTATCTTGGCAACGGACCTGAAGTTAATCCAGAAGTTACCCTCCTAAACTCAACAACAACAACAACAACATAAGGGTTTTTGTGATTCTAACAGCTGCTCCTTCTCTCTACACATGAAACCCCCTGACATCACTATGACCTCTGACCTGTGGAAGTAGTGCAGCATGAAGGTGCAGAGTAGCAGCGTCCTCCTGGATCCGGACCCGGTACCGGGGTCCGGTTGGTCCTGCAGCAGCAGCAGCAGTGGCACCAGAAAGGCCGGGACCTCCTGCAGGAACCAGCCCAGCCTGGCTGGACAGCAGCGGGTCCCCGCCGGTGTGTACCGGCCGTAGAACACGCTTTGTCTGCTCTGATGGCACAGGTAGGCCACGCCCCCCAATACCAGGGTCCAGCTCAGGTAAAACACACCTGTCTCCCAGCACTCCATCTGTCCGCTCAGAGGTCCAAAAGAGACTGAGGAGGGATGCAGAGGGAGGGCGGATGGTGGGGCTGATGTCACAGGGAGCGATAGAGAGAGAGAGAGGAGAGAGAGAGAGAGAGAGAGGGAGGGAGGGAGAGGGAGGCTTAAATGAACAATGACAGACTCCTGAACCTGTTCAGCCAGATTCTTCAGGACTAAATGTTCTCTGTTCCAGTTCTTTTGGGGAAGGACAGGGTCCAGAGGCCTCAATATGAGAGTCAGGTCATCAGGACCTGCTCTGGCAACAAACAAGTTAAAACAATAAGTAGAAGACATCTGAGGTGTCAGGAAAGAGAACTACACAACACACACACACACACACATAGTGCCACACAATCACCATGGTTGAAGTTCAAGATAAGGGTGAAGGCTATCCACACAACACACACACACAGGTAACCTGTCTTAGGTATAACACAACACACACACACACAGGTAACCTGTCTTAGGTATAACACAACACACACACACACAGGTAACCTGTCTTAGGTATAACACAACACACACACACACAGGTAACCTGTCTTAGGTATAACACAACACACACACACACAGGTAACCTGTCTTAGGTATAACACAACACACACACACACAGGTAACCTGTCTTAGGTATAACACAACACACACACACACACAGGTAACCTGTCTTAGGTATAAGAAGCATGTCACATGTTTTTCTGGTGCTTCTGTCTCTGACTACGTTGTTAGTAGGGCTGAGGTGAATAAAGAGATTCCACATCTGACACCTGTGTCCGGACAACCTGATTTCCTCTTTTCCACCACAAAAGTTTCTTAGTTTTTTTGATCAGTTCTTCTTTTATTTCTTTAGTTAGTTAGTTTCTCTCTCTGACTGCAGCCCGAGGAGGAGATGGGGAATAGAAAAGAATCAGAGCAACAAGACAAGTCTTAACAGTCTGAGGAACATGACCCAAAGAAAAGGTCAAATGAATCAGATCTACAATGAACGGCTCAATTAAGCATAAAATGTCTTTAAGAGGCTGCTCGGCGCTGCGTCTGACAGACAGGTTGATGGTTTACATGATGAGACTATAGAAGCTAACTCAGAGATTCAGAGATGAGAATGATTCCAGATGTAAAATAGTCGTTGCAGTTGATTCAGGAGTTTCTGAATTCAGTAGATTACTTAAATTTATTCCTCAAAGCTGTGAAGTCAAATGTAATGAGGTGATGGTCAGTCAGAGGAGAGTTTGACATCTACATGAATACTGAAGTCTCCCAGTATAATGATTTTATCTGCGGTACGAGGGACATGAGCTTTAACATCAGTGGGGGGGCGTGGCTTCATTAATACTAACAAGGTCTGTTTTTGGCGCCCCCTGCCGGCCGCTCTGATGACGCGTCGTCCTCCATTTTGACGCCGACCCCGGGCGGAGCAGCAGCGGCCAGCAGCGGACTCAGCGGCCGGCGCAGGGGCTCGGTCCTGCGGCAGGATTCTCCCTCTGACCCGGCGGTGGTGTGACTCGGCCGTGCTCGGCTCGGCTCGGCTCGGCTCGGCTCGGCCTGTAGCTGATGGCGGCGCTGCGGAGGGAAGCGGCCGGAGCGGCTCTGTGTTGGTGAGGACTTAACGGCCGTTTCTGCGGTGGTGTTGTTGCGGCGCAGCGGAGGGAGGGCGGCCGGCTGCGGATGCTCAGGTACCGGCTTTATGCTAATTGGGTTTATTTCTTACGGGATTTATTCGGAGCTTTATCAGAAGGCGGCTTTGGGTGATCCCTCGGCCGGCCGATTAACGGCGGACAGGCCGCTGCTGCAGCCTCACCGGCGGCCCGCCGCCCGCCGCTACTCGGTGTTTCCCCCCGGACGGCGTCCATCCGGGCTCCGGGCTTCGGGGGGGGGGGGGTTATATAATGTGCGCAGAGGACACGCCGAGGACCGCGGCTCTGTCTGCGGCGGTGAGGGGACAGCGGACACGGACCCACCGTCACATTGACCCGTTCCGGGTCCGTCGCATGGTTCGGTGGTTTTGTGTCTGACATCGATTCCGGACCGGTTCGGTGCGGCAGGTGGGAGCAGGGCCGCTGCTCCAGATGACCTGAGTCACAGTCAGACCTCCAGGACCGGCTCAGTCAGACCAGTTCAGTCAGACCTCCGGGACCAGTTCAGTCAGACCTCCAGGACCGGCTCAGTCAGACCTCCAGGACCGGTTCAGTCAGACCTCCAGGACCGGCTCAGTCAGACCTCCAGGACCGGCTCAGTCAGACCTCCAGGACCAGTTCAGTCAGACCTCCAGGACCGGCTCAGTCAGACCAGTTCAGTCAGACCTCCGGGACCAGTTCAGTCAGACCTCCAGGACCAGTTCAGTCAGACCAGTTCAGTCAGACCTCCAGGACCAGTTCAGTCAGACCTCCAGGACCGGCTCAGTCAGACCAGTTCAGTCAGACCTCCAGGACCAGTTCAGTCAGACCTCCAGGACCAGTTCAGTCAGACCTCCAGGACCGGTTCAGTCAGACCAGTTCAGTCAGACCTCCAGGACCGGCTCAGTCAGACCTCCAGGACCGGCTCAGTCAGACCTCCAGGACCAGTTCAATCAGACCTCCAGGACCAGTTCAGTCAGACCTCCAGGACCGGCTCAGTCAGACCTCCAGGACCGGCTCAGTCAGACCTCCAGGACCGGCTCAGTCAGACCTCCAGGGCCAGTTCAATCAGACCTCCAGGACCAGTTCAGTCAGACCTCCGGGACCGGTTCAGTCAGACCAGTTCAGTCAGACCTCCAGGACCGGCTCAGTCAGACCTCCAGGACCGGCTCAGTCAGACCTCCAGGACCAGTTCAATCAGACCTCCAGGACCAGTTCAGTCAGACCTCCAGGACCGGCTCAGTCAGACCTCCAGGACCGGCTCAGTCAGACCTCCAGGACCGGCTCAGTCAGACCTCCAGGGCCAGTTCAATCAGACCTCCAGGACCAGTTCAGTCAGACCTCCGGGACCGGTTCAGTCAGACCAGTTCAATCAGACCTCCAGGACCAGTTCAGTCAGACCTCCAGGACCGGTTCAGTCAGACCTCCAGGACCAGTTCAGTCAGACCTCCAGGACCGGTTCAGTCAGACCAGTTCAGTCAGACCTCCAGGACCAGTTCAGTCAGACCTCCAGGACCAGTTCAGTCAGACCTCCAGGACCGGTTCAGTCAGACCAGTTCAGTCAGACCTCCAGGACCCGGTCAACCAGGAAAACCCCAGATAACGTTATCAGAACAAGGCCACCTGAACTAGAACCATGGTTATTCTCATGGTTTTCATTGATGACGACTCAGTTGGTTGTTTTGGTTCAGAACAAGATGGATGAGAAATAAAAACTGAGAGGAAAATAACACAAATATGAGGAATAAATCAAAATAAAACAGTTTTATTCCTGATATGAGGCAATGACACATCAGATAATGAAAATACTGTCATGAAGGGCTCAAGACTAAAGAAATCAGCTTGGCTGTTTCCTGTCCATCGACAGAATAAACAAATAATCAGTGGAAATGAAAATCCATCATTCTATAATTGTTAATTTTGATGGAAAACACAGTTTGTCTCTTGAAAAGTATCAATGATTCTTTAAGAACACTCAGATCTGGTTTGTGTTGCCGGTCACAGTTCTGATCTGCGATCATGTGCAGACTGAGCATGGGTCTCAGACCTGGACCTAGAGGACCCTCAGAGACTCAGTGAAGCTTCTTTTAAATCTCATGTTTAAAGGTATGATGGTCTAAATCAAATCAAATCAAATCAAATCAAATCAAATCAGATGTATTTGTATAGCGCCAAATCATAACAAAGTTACATCAAGGCACTTTACATACAGAGCAGGTCTGGACCAAACTCTGTATAAAATTATTTAAAGAGACCCAACAGATCCCCCGATGAGCAGGAAAAACTTCCTTTAAGAGGCAGAAACCTCAGACAGAACCAGGCTGGGGGGGGCATCTGCCTCGACCGGTTGGGTTGAGAGAGGGAGAGAGAGAGAGAGAGAGAGAGAGAGAGAGAGAGAGGCACGGGGGAGGGGGGGGGGGGCAAAGTTGGGTAGAGTAGGGAGAGAAAGAGAGCAGGAGGAGGGGATATTCAAACAGGTGTAAGCAGGAACATGATGCTGCATGAGGTTCATCTGAGTGATGTCACAGTGATGTCATACATATGTCACAGGATGTCAAGGTGTTCTTCACTTCCTGGACTTTAACTCAGAACCAGTTTGACTCTTTTCTAATTTACCATCAATAATCAGAGCATTGATCATTGATTCATTGTCAAAGTGATTTAAAAAAAATCTGTTTAAATTCCAGTGTTAGATTTTCTGTCTCAGTATTTGATGATCGATAATTGGACGAGAGAATCAGCTGATCGTCACCTGATCAGAACCAGTTGAGCGTGTTTGTTGTTTGTGTCTGAAACTCTGAAAATGAACACTGGAGACTGAACTCAAAGGCAGCATTGCCTTCACTGACCTGTTTGTTTGATCATCAGTCTTCTTTGAATCAGACAGGTGATCTCAAACTGATGTCATTGTGACATCATCAGTCGGCCCTCTGACATTAATCCCGTTTTTCTGTCATGGTGAAATAAAGTCCACACCGGGTCCACACCGGGTCCACACCAGGTCCAGACTGGTTCCAGATCGGGTCGACGCTGGGTCCAGACTGGATCCAGACACTGAAGGAGTCATGCACCCTGTGACCTCAACCCTGACGTTTAGCCGAGATCTCTCTTTCCACGCACGCTCTTAGCAGATATCATACAGTAACACACTGACACACACTGGCACGCACACACACACGCATACTCAGCTGTTATCTTACGGCAGCAGACAGCAGCAATGAGGACTGAGGAGGTCTGACTGAGACTGGACTAACTGCTGTTCTAAACCAGGGCTAAGATAATGAGGACTGGACTAAACGTAACAGAAGAGCTCTGAAGACACAGCAATGTAATCTGTGTGTACGTGGCAGTGTGTGTGTACGTGCTGCAGTGTGTCTGCAGCTCAGAAATGCTTCAGATGAGTCATGCTGTTGCACCATGACAACGGGTGTGTGTGTTTATTCGTGCAATAGACACACAGACACACCTGAGTTTAGGTGAAAGACAGGTGTGTCCCGGCTGCAGTGATCCGCGGGTTGAGTAGATGTACAGTGATTTTGTGCCGTCTCCATGGAGATGAGATGATGCTGAAGCTGTGACATCAGTGAGCTTCCTGTTTCCGTCCCTCCAGAGTAGGACCGGCCGGGGGGGGGTCCTTGCTCTCTGAGTCTGTGATGTAACCGTGATGATGGCAGTGTGACCGCCGTCACTGTCGTTTTGTGACACATGTCCATTGAGGCAGAAAAACTGGGTCAGGAGTTGCAGTTGGGGTTACCATGGCAACAGGACCAGTAGGTCAGTAGAGCATTCTGGGAAATGTAGTCAGCCTTCTGAAGACACCAGATCACTGATGAAACTCGGTGTTTGTGTCAAATTTTCCTTAAATCTTGATATAATAGATAGATAATCCTTTATTGATGCCCATAGGGGAAATTCAGTGTTCAGTGTTCCAGCAGCACAAGGCAAAGTGTCAAGTGTAAAAAATATGAAATATGATTTTATTACTTTTCTGAATAATTTATCAAAGAATACCACAAACACAGTGCTCATACACAAAAAGGTCTGATGTAAAGCTCATTATTTAATATTAAAGGTCCATATTGTGTTTTATTTTGAAGGGCTGATCTCCATCAGAAGTTATATTTGTGTTCTTAGCAACCAAAAAAACATCTCAGTGTAGTTTATCATCTTCTCTCTGGAGTTCCAGGAACAACACGTCAGTCAGCCAATCAGATGAGAGGAGCTTTTTCTTGTCTGATTGGTTGACTCATTTCTGATTGACACACATGAGGGGGGTGGCTGACGGCAAAGACTGCTTTGTTGTGACATCACAAAGTTCACAAAGGCCTGATGTCACTGCAGTTGTCAGTTGCCATGTTCATGTTTTCGATAAAGTTTTCCCCTCCCACAGGTTCTCAGCAAGGATGTGGCAGTGAGCATGCTCATAGAGCTGATCGTTACCATGGTGATATTAGGCGGCAGCCAGGCGTGCGGCGGTCAGGACAACTGCTCGGTTCACAGCGAGTCCAAGGCCTACTGCTACTCAGCTCGTATCCGCAGCACAGTGCTGCAGGGGCTGCCCTTCGGAGGAGTCCCCACCGTGCTGGCCCTCGACTTCATGTGCTTCTTGGTGAGTCAACGACGCCACTGCACACGCTCAGTACAGCACAGACACACACAGGTCCAGAAACAAACACTGATTGTTACAGTTGTCCTGAGGTCAGGGATTGGGGCAGGAGCAGGATCGGGGTCTGTGTCTGGATCTTAGTCTGGATCAGGGCCGGGGTCTGGGTTACCCCAGACACACAACCTGACCTTTCACAGAGTGAACTGTGAGAGCAGCACTCTGATCTCTGACCTCATGTTGTCGATGAGTACATTCCCTGATCCAGTCTCCAGGTATGACTGTCTGGGTCTTTGAGGGTCTCTGGTGTGGACTCCAGGACCACTTAGTCCACCACCATGAGGTCCGGACCTGACCGGCAACCTCTGACTCACTAACAGGAAGTCCTCCTCCTTCCTTTTTCAGGTGCTGCTCTTCGTCTTCTCTATTCTACGGAAAGTTGCATGGGACTATGGCCGCCTGGCACTGGTCACCGACGCTGACAGGTAAACACAAGTTTCCATGGCAACTGTAGGTGAGAGGAGTCCTCAGTGTCTCAGGTCCAAGTCGGGTTTTATAGTTCTTCACCTCATTACGGACTCCTGAGGCCAAGGGGCAGGGAATAGTCGCTAGTCTCTGACGGTCTCTGAGACCTGGTCTCCAACCACCAGATGGAGACCAGGAGTTTTCCAGTAACATAGGACATGCTGGTGTTTCATTGGCCGACACAGACTCCTCCCCCTCCCCTGTGAACTGTGGGTGTGTTCCTTGTTGTGTCTGTCACAGTTTTTTCTTTCTGTTTCTCATCCTGAAGACTGAAGAAGCGTTTCATCGACCTGGAGGAGCGAAAATAGTATGTTGCTGCTCCCTCCATGTTTGGCTAACATCTTCCTCCTCTGGTCTCATTAACAGAGTTCTGCTCTCTGATTGGTCCACTAACACCCTGACTTCTTCAGTGTGTCTTATGTATGGGGGTTGCTTGTGCCAATTCCTCCTGAATGTAAGATGAATAGCTTCCTGTGTGTCCTAGAAAACAAAAATGAGAGAAAAATTCAAATGTCCTGGAGAGTCATTTTGGTCAGCCGTGGTCAGGATCGGCGGGTTTTTAACGGCACTAGTTGGAACAGGCTACTGACAGTTTATATGTCTTGAACGCACCATGAAGTCACATGACCTGCTGCAGCTAGGATCACATCATCTTTAATGTCAGTTTCTGTCACTGTCCTGGTTTTTATTGGGTCTATACATGAACTTTAAACTGTTGGAACAATGTGTTAATTAGCTTGTTTAGCCTGTAGCTAACAGTTTGGTTTGTGATTCTTTCGTGTCGGATCTGAGTTGGTTCATCGATTGTTGTTGGATAATAAAAAATGTTGGTCAACACATGCAACAGGAGCTAATTGTTTCAACCAAACAGCAGCTAAATCCTCACTAATTGCTCAACTGTTCAATTTATTTTATTAGCATCTGGGTTGGTCCCACTTCAAACACTGTCCTCAGGTGAAACAGAGATGTGAGCTGTTTAACTGTTGTCATGGTAACTCAGAGTGCATGTGGTTAACCTCATGATAAACTGATAAAGACCAGAGAGAAGAAATTATGTGAGCCAGTTCACCTGTGAATCTACATTCACCTGTCATCATTGTTAGCTAAACTTGGCAGAGCTGATTTCACAGAAAAGTCCAGACTGCTCTGCGATCAGAACATATTGGGTCCTGGAAGTGAGTGGGAACCCTGAATAAGATCAGAGCAGCAGAAAACTGCTTCATGTGAAACTATTGATCCAATAATCAATTTATTGACTAATAACTTTTACATTTCTGTTCAAATGACAGAACAGGAAGAAGCTGATCTGTGTTGCACCCATTGCCCCCGATACAACCCACAACTGACCTGTGTGTGTTTGTGGTTCATTTAAACGAACAACGGCTGCTAATGTATCTGCTGGCTATGTGATGCTAACAGATGATGTGATACTAACAGCTGAGATGCTAACTGATGCTAACCTCACTCTCTCCATGTCATGGTGACGTCAGCCGCAGACGAGACAGAGATAACTATGAACCGGTGAAAAGGTAACCGCTGTTTGTTTTAGCTCACACAGGTAGCCCTTCGTGTGCTAATTATCTTGCTAGCTAACCTTAATGTCTGTGCAAGTGTTAGCACCTGAGGGAGATGAGCTCGACTCTGATTGTGACATCACCTCAACCAGCTGCACCCATAGCGACGCACAAACAAAAACACTTAACAGATGCACAACCTGTTTGATTTTTGACAAAATGAAACACACTTGACTCACAGCAGTTAGATAGTGGTAACACAATACCATAAAATACAACACAACCAGATCTAAGACGAGGACCAGCACTGATGACAGACACACACATCAGACTGTACACCATCCAAGCTGAACTCTGAAAGCTCAGAACTTGGTTCTTCAATCAAGTGTGAGTAAACGGGATGAAGGTCTTGAACATCTGGGCTGAAGTGGAGCAGCTCTTCCTGGTGAACAGTGGTCACATCTGGAAGCGTCTGTCAGCTGACACTCTGGACAGGAAGCTGTCAGTCTGTGTTGTACTTCCTGTTAGTGCCCTCTGTGTTTGGTGTGTCTTGTTGGAAGGTCAAACCTCGAGGTCCAATAAGCTTTCAGATGCAGATTTCAGAAGTCAAAGGTCAGACCAGCTATATGCTAACAGCTAATGGTCTGCTGACTCTTTGTTGTTTCCACAGTGTTGCCTCGGCGATGCACTCAGAGACGCCGGACCGTTATGAACGCCTCACCTCCGTGTCCAGCTCCGTGGACTTTGACCAGAGAGACAATGTAAGGACAGCTTCATCCTGCTCGTCCTCTTCACATGTGTTTAGCAGTTAGTCAGTCTGCAGCCAATCTGATCAGCAAATTTAATCCAGCCATCATGTGAATTTGAGACCAGCCCCTGAAGCTCCGCCCACTAACTGGAGCAACCTTTACGCCCACAGGAAGCACAATACTTGTCATAAACAGATCAGTTTAGTCATGAGATGAGAAACAATAGTTAGTAAAATGAGTCAGTTTTACACTGAAATCAGAACAGTCTCACTCTGCCTTCTGTCTGTGTCTCCCTCAGGGCTTCTGCTCGTGGCTCACAGCCATCTTCAGAATAAAGTGAGTACAGATCCAATCCAGACTTAAACCTGAAAGGCTCTGAAAGCTGAAGTCTATGGGAAAATGTCTGTTTTCCCGATGAGTTTATGGTCTCAGTCTCTAGTTTACAGTCTTCAATACAACATGATGTTCATTTTTTAAATGATGCTCCATTTAGAGGGAAACAGACCAGGAAGGAGGGGAGGGGTTAGGGGGCGTGGCTACTGTGTGATTAACAGTCTCAACTGCCCAATCGGGACAAGAGAACGGAGCAGGTCAGCTCTGCTCCTCACTGCTCCTTTCCTCCACCTTCTCCTCCGAATATGGTTTCTTCTGGTTTGAAAAACCAAGATGGCCAACAGACAAATTGAAGTTAACATGCTAACAGCTAACCCTGGCTAACATCCATGAAACATTTAAAGTCAACCAAGTTCTTGAAGTCACGGAAGTGTGTCACGTCCTGTTGGTATATAAACGGCTGCTGGCTCACAGATAAGGATGAAGCTGTGTCTCCTCCTTTCCTCACGCAGGGATGAAGAGATAAGGGAGAAGTGTGGTGAAGATGCCGTTCACTACCTGTCCTTTCAGCGTCACATCATCGGGCTGCTGGTCGTCATCGGAGTCCTCTCCGTTGGCATCGTCCTTCCTGTCAATTTCTCTGGAGACCTGCTGGGTAAGAAGAGCACCACACCCGGCCAAGCTACAGACTCCACCTGGTCATCCGTCCATACACAGACAGCAGGTTCCTCTGTCTCAGTGTTCTCACCTTGTGTCTCATTGGTTCTAGTCAGGATTATCAGTAAAGATGCTTTCCTCAGCCTGGCAGCGCCCGGACCTCCCTCTAAAGAAGGTAACAGACCGGAGCTCTGGCTCTGTGTGCTGTGGTAGATGGACTCAGAACCCGGTCCTGTTGTCCCTGTTCAGTCCTGTAGTCCACTCTCAGTCAAGTCACCCACGTTCTTCTGCAGTGAAGAACACATAGAGTTGTGACAGGTAGAGCAGTTTGACCTCTGACATCAGGGTCGGAGGCTGCAGTGCAGATTAGCTTCCGTTTCCATGGAAACAACCCATATTTCAGGGGTGAACGCATTAATCAGTGAAAATCTTCTAACAGCAGCAGCGTTTACGTCACGTGACCAGAAGTTCGGCCCAGGACTCAATCCTTGGTCTTATTTCAGGAATGACGTCTCTTGTCTCCCCAGAAAATAACGCATACAGCTTCGGACGCACCACCATCGCCAACCTGAAGTCTGGGTGAGTCCACTGACTTTTCTGCTGCCGTTGCTCATCAGAATGGGCCCAGATTTGACCACATGATCATACCAGTGATAATTCTCTGACTCACACTGGAAGCAGAGGAAAGTTTTAGCACAGCTCCTCATCTGTAGACCTCTGCATGTACTTTGTTCTTCCAGGACGAACCTGTTGTGGCTTCACACCTCATTCGCCTTCATGTATCTGCTCCTGACCGTCTACAGCATGAGAAGACACACGTCCAAGATGCACTACAAGGAGGACGACCTGGTAGGAAACACCCAGCATGCACTTCTGCTGAGGAGGAAGCAGGTTGATTTTATGAATGAACAACAGTAAGAGCAGCACCCTGCACTTCTGATTGTGGGTTCAAGTTAGTTCATTTTTTTATTGAGTGTGTCTGGTATGATGGTGAAAGGTCAAAGGGCAGCATTACTGTAATATAGCAGAATAATCATCATTCAGACTGTCAGTTCAGGGTCTGATCCTTCAGAAGGACCAGGCTGTCCCACTTTTTGTCTGGACCATGAATGCTCTACCTGTAGGAGGTTGAGAGCACCTGTCCCTGTCAGCTTAGCTCTGGTCTAGAATACCCTTCATAGACCAGGTCCTGAGGGGGATGTGGGCTCTGGTCGGGACCATGGTGTTGTGGTCCTGGTCTTGTTTCAATCTGTTTTTCTGTCTCACAGGTGAAGCGCACTTTATTTATTAACGGCATCTCAAAATACGCCGAGGAGACACAGATCAAACAGCATTTTGAGTAAGTTCACTTTCTCCCGATGACAGTAATGTTGATCCAGGTCCTGCTCCTGCTCAATGTCAATTCAACCCCAACGTGTCCTCTGGTCCCTGCAGACAGGCGTATGAGAACTGCACCGTCCTGGAGGCTCGGATCTGCTACAACGTGGCCAAACTGATGGCTTTGAATGCTGAAAGGTGAGACGGACGGGGTCAGGGCCCAATGTGTGCTGGGATACCCTGTGACTGAGTCCTGCCTTGGTCAGACCTGAGCCATATTAGACCTGATCTGGATGGTCTGTTTTCCAGGAAGAAGACGGAGCGCAGTAAGAAATTCTTCACAGACCTGATGGCGAAGGAACACGTTCCCACCATGATCAACCCCAAACCCTGCGGACACCTCTGCTGCTGCGCCATCACTGGCTGTGAGGAGGTGACTCCGCCTTCTGGGCTTCTGACCACGAGACCAGATAGAACCTGTCCAACTTGTCTGTTTCTAAGCTGTTGTCGTAGTGATGTTTCTAAGCAACGCTCGGGGGTTTCATTTGTCGCCATCGTTAGTTTTGACACTAGCTTGCTAACTGCTGGTGTGTGTGTGTGTGGCGTGCAGGAGGAGGCGGTGAACTACTACACCAAGAGGGAGGCCAAGCTGAAGGAGGAGTACAGGAAGGAGAAGGAGAAGGTCCACACCAAACCCCTCGGCATGGCCTTTGTCACCTTCCAGAATGAGGCCATGACCGCCATGTGAGCGCTGCCCTAACTCCGCCCCATGCTGACCCCACCTCTCTGTCTGTGACTCACTTCCTGTCTTCCTCTACCCCCCCCCCCCCCCCCCCCCCCCCCCCGCCGTGTCCACAGTATCTTGAAGGACTTTAACGCCTGTCAAGTTCAGGGCTGTCGATGCCGTCAGGAGCCCCGTTCCTCACAGTTCAGCGAAGTTCTTCACGTTCACAACTGGAGTGTTTCGTATGCGCCCGACCCGCAGAACGTCCGCTGGTACGTCCACCAGCTCTGCCCTCTTGGGACGCTGGGTTATGGCAGACAAATGCACCTTCTCTTATCTCCTGTCTCTCTGCAGGGAGCACCTGTCGCTGGGTGGGATCTCCTGGTGGATCCGCTGCTTGATCATCAACTGCATCCTCTTCATCCTGCTCTTCTTCCTCACCACGCCGGCCATCATCATCTCCACCATGGACAAGTTCAACGTGACCAAACCTGTCGAGTATCTGAACGTAAGAACCAGCAGAACTGAGGCTGTCTGTTTTTGACTGACTGACTGTCACTCCGTCTGTCTGTCTGTCTGCTGTCTGTCTCTCTTTCTGACTGACTGTCTCTCTGTCCGTCTGTCTCTCTGACTGACTGTCTGTCTGTCCAGAATCCGATCGTCACTCAGTTTTTCCCGACTCTTCTTCTCTGGGCGTTCTCTGCTCTGCTTCCAACCATCGTTTATTACTCCGCCTTCTTCGAAGCTCATTGGACCAGGTAACTCTCAGATCAAATCAAATCAAATTTATTTCTACGGCTCCAAATCATGAAGTTCCATCAAGGCTCCTCACACCAAACTCTGTATGGAGCTGTTAAAGAGACCAACAGCAGACAGGAGACACTTCGTTTAAGAGGCAGAACCAGGCTCAGGGAGGGGGGTATCTTTGGGGGGGCAGAGAGAGAAGGAGAGACAGTTAGAGAGATGCTGAAGGGGGGGGGACTCCTCACCGTTTTCATCCTTCTAGGTAAAGTCTTCATTTCAGGTCCGTCCATACAAAGTCTGAAACTCTTCCAGGTCGCAAATCCTTCCAAACCTTTTCTGATGAGTCCAGAGTAAGTCAGTAGGTGAGACGGGAGTCTCTCATTGGACGACGTTGACCCGATTTCTTCTCTTGTGTGTCCACAGGTCTGGAGAAAACAGGACCACGATGCACAAATGTTACACCTTCCTGATCTTCATGGTCCTGTTGCTACCTTCTCTTGGACTCAGCAGGTGATGAAAATTGACATAACCATGAGTGACCTTTGACCTCTGCTGTCCTTTTTCCTAACATCTTTCCGTCTTTTCCAGCCTGGACGTTTTCTTCCGCTGGCTCTTTGACAGGAAGTTCCTGGCTGATGCTAAAGTCCGATTTGAGTGAGTGTTTGAGTCCACAGCTGCCAATGTTGAGACAAAATCATTTCACCAAAGTTATATTTGGGTGAATTTGAGGAAATATTAAAATCAGATTTCTAATTTTACTTTTAAAGTTCTTCAAAAATATTTAGTTTTGCCTCGCTGTCACATTCCGTGATTTAATGATTCCATTTTCAAAGGAAACAACAAGAGCAGTCTGATGTTTGTCAGTAAATCAGAACTTTTTATTTTGTAGTTGTAGCTGTTAAAAAAAATCTCTTTTTTAATGTAATAAGAAATTATAAATTAACAGATTTAAAATAAAATACATTTCATGACAAAATTTAATTAAACATTGAATTTAAGCAAAGGTTAAATAATTAACAGTTGTACATCAGTATGTGCAGCTCTTATTTCTTATTTCCTGCTGGAATAATGATTTATCTATAATTTATTGGTTATTGATCAGTCATTCCCGGGATGCACTGCTGTGTCCCTTCTAGGTGTGTCTTCCTGCCGGACAACGGAGCGTTCTTTGTCAACTATGTCATCACTTCAGCTTTCATCGGGAACGCCATGGACCTGTTGAGGATCCCTGGTCTGCTGATGTACATGATCCGACTGTGTCTAGCTCGCTCGGCCGCCGACCGCCGCAACGTCAAGAGGGTGAGGACGGACATTGACCTGGGTCCATCGCTAATAACACAACGTCCAACATGGTCCATGCGTTCATCACTGTCTCCGTCTCTCTGGCGTCTTGTCCCTCTAGCATCAGGCCTATGAGTTCCAGTTCGGTGCCGCGTACGCGTGGATGATGAACGTCTTCACCGTGGTCATGGCCTACAGCATCACCTGTCCAATCATCGTCCCCTTCGGTCAGTCTCAGCCGCACGCCACTGTCTGTCCGACAGCATCACCCGCAGTCAACATTACATTGTCTGTCCTGAAGTTTTCAAGTTCAGGTTCAAGTCCAGAAACCAGAAAGGATCAGTGGAGGTCTGTCAAGTCCAGAAGAGTTTCTGGACCTGAACCAAACTGTCCCAAGACCTCAGCACCCAGAACCAAACATTCACTCCCTCTGAAACTGATCTCTCCTGGACCAGGACCAGGATTAGTGCTCGGTGCAGTGCTTACTGTGTAATCCTGCTCCGTCAGCAGTGACCAACCCAAAACTGTCTGTGGGACTTCCTGTCTCCTGCAGGTCTGATGTACATGCTGCTCAAACACCTGGTGGACCGGTACAACATGTACTACGCCTACCTGCCCTCCAAACTGGACAAGAAGATCCACTCTGGAGCCGTCACTCAGGTGGTGGCTGCGCCGATCCTCTGCCTCTTCTGGCTGCTCTTCTTCTCCACCGTACGCACGGGTAAGCCCCGCCCTCCTTTTCAGGACGACATTGGCCAGACAGGATCCAGTCCCTGGAGCTGATCAGGTCTCCGGTTCCGCTCAGCTGAGTCCAGGCAGGAAGTTTCTTGTGTTGTATCAATATGTGAGTAATGCTAACTAATGCTAACGTGCTGTCAGGTTTCGAGACGCCGACCTCCAGGTTCACTTTGGTGGTGCTGATCATCACCATTGTGGTTTGTCTGTCTCACGTCTGTTTTGGACACTTCAAGTATCTTAGTGCTCACAACTACAAGGTAGGACACCCGTCATGGATGCTTTGGACCAACGTCCATGCTCCCCGTCCACCGCCTCACTCTGTTCCTCTGCTTCAGATCGACACCAAGGACAACGATGTTGACACTGTGGAGAACGGACGTCCAGCTCGTCCCTCGTCCTCCCCCATCACCAAAGCTCAGGTGAGCGACTTAACCAGATGACACTTTTTGTTTTGACTGGACAATCTGAACTACGGTCCAGGACGCTGTCAAACAGACGAATGTCCCGTCAGTCAAATGTGATGGCGGTGGCACAGGAAGCTCAGTGTCTCCCTCTGCTGGTTAACCTGCTGGTTTTGTGCGTTTGTTTTGTGCGTTGCAGCAGCAGCAGCAGCAGCAACAACAGCAGATGTACATCGCTCAGGTGCTGCAGGACCCGAACTCAGATGAGCCAGGTGGCGGCAGCGGCGAGGACGACCGTGGGTCGTCTCAGGAAGAGGAGATGCTCAACGGAGGGAACAGCATCAATGAGGCGGATTTCCAGTCAGGGGAGGACAGTCTGATCGCCAACGAGGTCCACCAGTAGCTGGAGGTGGTGCCAGAGGGAGGGGGCGGAGCTAGTTGAGGGTCATACCCAC
The DNA here is from genome assembly GCA_034769265.1 of Remorina albescens. NCBI lineage: Eukaryota > Metazoa > Chordata > Actinopteri > Carangiformes > Echeneidae > Remorina > Remorina albescens. The sequence goes on from CM068487.1 coordinate 27,800,870, forward strand.
ACAACACCATAATTTAAAGTTGACTGAAGAATCACTGCACACATTCAGACTTACAAACGGACAAAAACAGTTAGCTTCACCCCCTCCCAGCTCGAAGACTTGACCCTGACCTTTGACGCCGGCGCTGGGTCGCCAAATCCAGTTCTGCACGTCTGTGGAAACCTGATAGACATCAAACTGTTTCACAGAAAGTCACTGTATATAATCACAAGCCAAAAGTTTTTTGTGTTTCTTTTTCTCTTGGGGGGGGCCGTTAAAATTTGTGCCTGGGTTGAATTTAGTTCGTTTGCATTCGTGTCTTGACTCCTGATCCCACCGCAGGTCGCCGGGACTCGACCGAGGGGTTAAAGCTGATGCTGACGTCGTGTTTTTTTTCTCAGCCTGGTAGATGCCTCCAAACAAACCCTCACCGTTGCCGCTGTCCTCCGTGAACGGAGTGCTAAATAATTCGCCAAGCTCTTGTAGTGGTAGCAGCCTCGCTTATGCAGACGCCTCGTCTCCTTTGCCTGTTCTTCTCTTTCTTATCCTGGAGCTCATGGGACGTTCAACAACCCACCTGGAAGCTTTGGCTTTTTTTGATCTGCCAACTTTTCACTGCATGTTGTCAAAGAGCAGTCTGGATCAATAAAGTTTCCACTTTTGGATGCTGTCGTCCTTCCCTGGACTGAAGTGGCCAACGCACTCACCAGATCGCCGGCTGAACATCCTTCTACCTGCGTTCAACAACCGGACTTGACACGGAGATGCTTTCTTTCCTTTGTCGGTTTGAATTTCACCTGAACTACCTTAACTCATGAACACCTGATGGGGGGGGCGGGAAGTTAGTCTGTGTAAGTTTAGCAATGTGAACACTTTTCATTGACGGGGGAACTCAGTGAGACGCAGCAGTCCAGCAGTCTGAGCTCAGGTAGACGCAGAATGCTTCAACGCTTGGAGCCGTCAGGACTCAGGAGGGAAACCTTTTTGTGTGTCTGTGTGTTATGAAGTGTTTTTGTGTCCAGAAACACATGGGAAGGGTTTGACATCTCCAGGTAGTAACTTCTGGTTAGTTTCAGGGCTTCACAAATTAGTTGTGAGTCGACTGTATAATTGGATCAACAGCACGTTTTCTGTCATTTTGGTTCAGAACGAAGAAGAATCCTGTTTGATTTTCACGCAGACAGAGTCCCAAAAAGTTTGTGTGTCACAAATTCCAACAACTTTGTTTGTTTGGGATGGATGTTAGTTTCGGCACAGAGATCACCAGGTTGTGTTATCCTAGCAGGAACACCTTCTGCCCGTTCAGGTCTGTCTGCTCCACACGTTCATTCAGCCTCTTGGTCTAATCCAGCTTCTCTTGGTGGAGGTTAGCTGTTAGCCTGCTAGCTAATGAGACTAACAAAGTCTCGTGTTGTTCGATGAAGAGTTGATTTCCTCTTTTCATTGGTTGAGCTAATAAAGTTTGTTTAAGCTAAAAACTTAAATCAGTTAAATTCACAAAGAAAAAGTCACTGCTGGTATGTTTCAGGAGTTCCTGACAGTAAATTCATGTTAAAGCTTTCGGTGGCAGCTCTGATGCAGATTTTCACTTCCCCATGATCCTCATGGTGTCAGCTGATGTTTAACATCTCTCCATCTCATTAGTGAAGCGTCGTCTGTCTTTACCAGTATCACAATGTTTAAAAGCTTTTAACTACACAGTCATTTGACTGCGATGGTTACCCACGGTAACCTTTGGTCAGAGTGATGTGGCAGCAGATTCAACATCAACTTTTAAAACATTTGTGATTTTAGACGGAGCCAGAGCGAAGCAGCTGAAAAACATCGATTTCATTGGCTGAAATTAAAACCAACATTTTTTTAGCTGTAGATATCCGACAAATGAAGCTAACATTAGCTCACAGACTGGTTGGAAACTCACCTGAGGCTAATGAGCTAATAACCCTTTGACTGACTCTTGCCTTCATGTCTGTGTGGTTAAAAGTCAAATGTGAGGATGTGACTTCAACAGTCTCAGGTGTGTTTGTTTTCTGAAATAATGTTTACATTAGCTTTTGTTGCTCATTTTCATTTTTGTCGTGTTCAGCATACGGTCTTTGTGTATGTGTGTGTGTGTGTGTGTGTGTGTGGACACAGAGCTGGACTATGAAAGCTGTAACCAGGAAGTCGGTTACATGCTGGAGAACCTGCAGCGTTTGTGTCCAGATGTTTATTCACTCCAGCTGTGATGGAATGCACGAGACTGGACGAGCTCACGGTGGATCTGGTCTGGATCTGATCTGGATCTGAGACTGAGGTTCAACACAGCAGCTCTCAACTGAACCTGGACTCTGTTTGGACTTCAGGTCCATAAGTGAGGCATCACAGTCACTGTCCCAGATTCTGACTGGACGACAGCAGTCCCAGAAAGATCCAGACTTCCTCCAGCAGAGTGTGGAACTGTCACCTCAGAATCAGGATCAGGGCTCTGGTTCTGGTTCTGGTTCTGTGGGTTGGGAACTGCTGCGTTCACTGACGTCTCCAGGTCATAGGGAGTGAAGATTGTGATATTTTTGTAACCCGACTGAAGTATTTGATACTGAAGATGTATTAAAGAAACGTTGATAGCTGTGACGACACTGTTGTAACATGTAACTACAGGTTTTTAATAATCAGCCGCTGCTCTTTGCTTTTCGTAGTTTTTTAAATTGTTGCTGAAGTTATCGTGAAAAGAAGACTGTGAAATGACTCAAGCTGAAGAAACGTGCATAAAATATGAAATGTGTGTAAATAGCCATCGAACTGCACTTCGTCCTCGGAGACCAACATGACTCAGCTGGTCCATTTCAGGCCCCTAATTTATTGCTGTGACACTATTTATTTTTACTTTGCTCTCCAGGTTGTATGTGCAGTGAAGCATTTGTCTTATTCATGTTACTTGATCAATAAAATTGACTTTCATCCGTCCAGTTTGTTCTTTTCTGTCTGCAGACATCCGTTTTCTGCTGATTTAATGTGATGATACTTTATCGTCTCTGTGGGGAAACATTTCTGCCTCAGTAATATTCTACCATAAAAACAAAGACACGTGACAGCACGCCTAAAAACATCAAGCTTTTTAAATCTGAACTGAGGTCAGTACACAAGAATCTCCAAAAGGATTCAGTAGAACTGTATCGTCTGGACGGATTGAAGGAGTCCCTGCAGTCTTCATGTACGATGACTGGACTGTGATCCCCCACCGACCTGCAGTCCGAGACCGCCTCTTCAGTTTCCCGTATTTAAAACCAGGTGGACCCGCCTGCTTCACCCAACAGGTGGAGGGACACCGAGGAGGGCGTGAAGAGGACTCACTTCCTGTTCCTGACTGACGTTGAAGACATTGGCCCCGCCCCCGCGGCCCCTCATTGATCGACGGAGACGTCAGTCAAACTTCTTGGCTGGATGACGTTTCAACATCGACGCCTCTGATTGGCTGTTGTTCGCTGCATTAACTGAGATTCTGTTGTTAAATGAAGTCTAAATAAAGTTTCTCACTTTGGATAAATTATTTCAATCTTCATCATCAGAAGTGGATCCGGTTTGGGAGCTGGTCCAGACTCCGGTCTGAGGGGGGCGCTGCTCGGCTCTTCAGGCCCGGAGACAGCGGCGGATCAGCGGCGGAAGCAGCAGCAGCAGCAGCAGCAGCAGCGGGCTAACGTGGAGCTCCAGACTGCGGGATGTCCAAAGCCTCGAAGGCGGTGCTCGGCCTCTCCGTGGTTCTGACTGTGGGCACCGTGGCCGCCGTCCACCTCAAACAGGCCTGGGACCGACAGGTACACCGGGGAGACCCGGTCCGGATCTCGGTCCGACCGTTAGCTGACCGTTAGCATCCCGGAGCCGGAGGTCACAGGAAGTTAACGGACCGTTCGAAGCTAACATCCGGCGGGGTTCGGTGCTCCGTCTCTGGACCGAACCGGTCCGGTAACTTCGGCTGTCCCGGTCAGGACGAACGGCGGTTAAATCACATCCGGTTAGACCTTCAAAATAAAGTCTGTAAAAATCAGAAGTCACAGAAACTGTTTGTCTGGTTTTCGTTCTCAGTCATCCGGGTCAAAGGTCACCGAGGAACCGACGAAACGTCCTCAGATTAAAGCAGTCAGCAGGCCGTCTGTGGAGCAGCTCCGGTGTCCGTTTAAATGGATCAAACTCCATTTTTGAAAAGTCAAACAAGCTACTTGCGGGAAAATTTAGCTGATCAGTTCAATAAAAATGTTCGTTAATCAACGTTTTCTTCGATCACACTTGAACTCCACTTTGCCTCCACCGCTGAGCTGATCAGGGCGAAGACCAAACCAGCTCATTTTATTTTGAAGTAAAGGAAGGTGGGGGGGTTTGGGGTCTGGATTCTAAATCTAGTCTTGCTAACCAGACCGGGTCTGCTGGTTTCAGCGTCTCCACGAAGGTGTAGTCCGCGACCTGGAGCGGTGGGAGAGGAAGAAGGAGAATCTGAGGAGGTTGGAGGAGCAGAGGATCCTGACCAGACACCTGAAGGAGGAGAGACAACGCAGAGAGACAGAGCTCCGCCCACAGGACGACCCCTGAGACAGGTACCGCAGACACCTGATAGCCCCGCCTGTTTACCTGTCAGGTGTGCTGCTGTGGACGCCAGGCTCGATGGACAGCAGCAACGAACAGCTAGGCGGGGGCGAGGACGAGGCGGCGTGCACGTCGGCCTCGGAGGGCCTGGAGGAGGGGGAGGTGGAGGGGGAGACGCTGCTGATCGTGGAGTCGGAGGATCAGGGCTCGGTGGATCTGTCACATGACCAGAGCGGAGACTCTCTGACCAGCGACGTGGGCGAGGAGGCCGACGGAGGCTGGGCCTGCGAGGACATGTCCTTCTACTGCGACCGCTGCCACAGGTGGATACCTGCAGGTGAGACAGCCAATCGGAGTGCTCCGGCTTGAACAGGTGTGAAAAGGTTTGAACATGTGTGAGCTGGTGTCCACCTGTCCGTCTGTCCTCAGCTCAGCTCCGCGGAGAACAGCCCAGTTACCTTAAAGGAGACAACTTCTTCAAATTCACCTGCTCCGACTGTTCAGAGGACGACAAGGAGACATTCGATAGGATGAGACTCACCTGGCAGCAGGTAGAGAACACACCTGTCCACCTCTGACAGAGCTGTTTTATCACTGTAAACAAGTAATGTGTGTCTGTTGTGTGTCAGGTGGTGATGTTGGCCATGTACAATCTTTCTCTGGAGGGAACTGGTCGTCAGGGTTACTTTAGGTGGAAGGAGGACATCTGTGCTTTCATTGGCCGACACTGGAACTTCCTGCTGGGAACCAGGTGACACGCACACACACACACACTCAACAGGACCGGGACCTGGACCAGGCTTGTGGACTAGCTCGGTGTCTCTGACATGGTGTCGGTCTCCTTGTAGGAAGAAGACATCGACGTGGTGGAGCACGGTCGCCGGGTGTCTGTCGGTTGGCAGTCCCACCTTCTTCCGCTCCGGAGCGCAGGAGTTTGGTGAACCCGGCTGGTGGAAGCTGGTCCAGAACAGACCTCCAACCCTGAGACCAGAGGTGGACAAGACCACCACGAAGACTAAAGGTGAGCTTCAGTCTGCTCAGAGGTTTGTTAAACCGCAGCAGGGGAGTTAACCTGAGCTGATGTGTCGCAGCCTCCAAACCAGCCATGGACCCGATCATCACCGTGGAGGGTCTGAGGAAACGTGGAGCCAGAAACCCCGTGGAGAACGCCATGCAGCTGAAGGAGAAGCGCTCTCGCACACAGGAGGCTAAAGACATCCGGCGGGCCCAGAAAGAGGCGGTGGGAGGCTACACTGACCGCAGTGCCTCTTCCACGCCGGTTAAACTGGGCAGTTGTCGCAGCGGGAGCACCGGGCGCCGTCCGGATATCGTCCTGGAGAAAGGTGAGGTCATCGATTTCTCCTCCCTCAGCTCTTCGGACCGAACGCCGCTCACCAGCCCGTCGCCGTCACCTTCACCGGACTTCTCTGCCCCGGGAACGCCGGCATCTCACTCTGCTACACCCAGCCTGTTGTCAGAAGCTGACCTCATCCCCGACCCCATGCCGCCACAGGCGCTGTTCCACGGTGAGTTAAAAGGCGTTCTCTGTGTCATCGATGGTTGTTGTGATGTGATGGTCTGACTTCTTTGCTCGGCCTCCAGATGATGAAGAGATGGAGGCGGAGGGGATGATCGACCCTGGAATGGAGTACCTTCCTCCACCCAGTGCCAGCATGGCTGCCCGTAAGAAGCTCCGCCCGGTGCCAGCTCACATCAAACGTGAAGCAGAGAGCGAGGACGATGAAGGCCATGAGCGGGACGACGACTTTGAGTCGGTGGGACAAGGCGGACCCCCTGTCACTGCTGGGGGGGCAGAGCGGCGGAGGATGACTCATCCTGAGAAAGCAGACGGAGCCAGCGGCGTGTCCCAGAGTCCACGCTACGCCCCCCTCACGCTGTATGAGGAGAAGATGCTGCTGCGACGGCTGGACGCCTGCCCGCTGGCCTTGGCAGTCACTCCGCAGGCCAAACGCCTCCACAGGAAGCTGCTGGTCCGCCAAGCCAAGCGGCAGAGAGGGCTCCCCCTGCTGGACATCGACCGGGCGGTCAGCGCCACCCTCAGTCTGGTGGGAGGGATCTACGGCGCCCAGGAGGCGGGGACACAGATTGGAGTCATGGGGAAGTACTGCACCAACAGCCAGGAGCTGCGGATTCTGGATCGGTTCCAGGTACCAACATCCATTCTGGTCCTGGCCCGGTCAGAGTGGGCGGTTCTCTGATGTGTCTAATCTTACTGTAGCTCTAAAGTCTGACCATCAGGACTCTGTGGCTCTAGATGTGGTTTTTGTGATCTGGTTCTGGTTAAAGATCCTCTGAGTCTGAGTGTGAAAGTTTGTTTACAGACCAGCCTGTCAAGCAGGAGAGGAGTCCAGCAGCACTCCGTCTCCTTCTGGCATCGCCTCATGGGAGCAGAAGGAAGTCTGGAGCAGACCATAAAGAGTCCGTACACCTCCAGGATCCTGAAGCCGTACATCAGGTAAGAGTCTCCAAAGCTCTGAAGGTCTGGAGGCCGACCTGGTTCTGTAGAATCAGCCCTTGTGTGTCATTCAGGAGGGACTATGAGAGTCGTCCGGTGAAGTTGCGGCTGCTGGCAGAGATCCGAGCGTTCCCTCATCGAAAGGAGTCGGACTGGGTCCCAGAGCCCGACGCCCCCATCAACTACTGCTACGTCCGCCCCAACCACATCCCCTCCGTCAACGCCATGTGTCACGACAGCTTCTGGCCAGGTACAGTAGATCCTCCTCTCACCCACAACCATCAGACTCCGTCCACAACTACCACCTGATTGGTTCCCTCTGCAGGTGTGGACCTGTCTGAGTGCCTGCAGTACCCGGACTTCAGCGTCGTCGTCCTCTACAAGAAGGTTGTGATCGGCTTCGGCTTCATGGTTCCAGATGTGAAGTACAACGAGGCCTACATCTCCTTCCTGCTGGTCCACCCCGAGTGGAGGAGAGCCGGCATCGGGACCTTCATGATCTACCATCTCATCCAGGTGAGACCCGGTCAGGGGTCAGCCCAGTTCCCCGTAGGGATGTGGCGAATAATGACATGACCTCAGGTGACGTCTGTGTGGCGTTTTGTTTTTTTTTGTTTTTTTCCAGACCTGTATGGGGAAGGACGTGACGCTGCACGTGTCCGCCAGTAACCCCGCCATGCTGCTTTACCAGAAGTTCGGTTTCAAAGCGGAAGAGTACATCCTGGACTTCTATGATAAGTACTACCCTGTCGACAGCACCGAGTGCCGTCACGCCTTCTTCCTGCGATTGCGGCGCTGAGCTGTCCATCACCGACCGACCAACTGGCAGAGTCGGTCAACAAGTCCACAGCAGCACTAAGACCTGCCTGCTGAGGACAGCAAAGTCCCTAAGAGAACTGGTCCCACAGACTCAGGCCTCTGTCCAACATCTGTCTGATGTGGCGGGGACATTTAGTTTTTGCCATCCGGATGGCGACGGCGCCAACTGAAGAGACTGAGCTGTCAATGAGACTTAGACTGAAGACGTCATTTCATTCCACTAAACCTGTGACACGACTCGTCTGCAGTATATTACAAAACCCTCCTTCAGATTAAAGTCCAGGATCATTTTGACTTGGTTAATGCTACTAAGCCAAAGAAGAAGAGGAAGGCTCAGCCTCCTCGTCATCACACAGCTGATGTTTGTGTCCGTTTTCTGCCGAGTCATGTGACCACTGACAGTTTGACCTTAAAGCAGAATTGAAGAAGAACTCTGAGGTATCGACAGGAAGTGGATTCATCAGGATCGAACTGCAGCTCCTTTATTCAATAAACCGAAAACTAATTTACTGGCTGACTTTTGAGTTGACGATCTAAGCTAACGGCTAACAGGTTCAGAAGGCTGACGTTGATGCTAATAAAGTTCTGTATTTCCTTTAAAGGTGGCCCGGCGTTTATTTTTTCAGGAAATAATGTGTGTCGGTTCATGTGGTGGGTAAGATATCACAGTAAAGTAACCACAGCAGCCTGAGGGGGGGTTCATTTATTAGAGGGAGGGATGCCCGGCCATTTTTAGAGGAACTACAGTAACAGCTGTATAAACCAGAGTTCTGGAGCTGGTGACAGGACGGCGTGAAACATCTGGACAAGTCGTTCGGACCACAGTCCTCAGGAAAGGTCCAGGTTCAGTTTTGGTTTTCTCAGGCGGCCCAGTAAGTCCAGTCCGGTCCGAGCTGCCAGTAGAGACACCATGATGTCACAGCCAGAGCTCAACGCCAAGTCGTATGGCGTCTGGCCAGCGGCGTTCCTCCGCTTCACGCTGGCCTTGCAGCTGGGGGAGGGGCAAATATATGAACACACACCATGCAAATAAATTTGAATATCAAAAAATCGATTTATTTCAGTCTTTCAATTCTAAAAATGTAACTCCTATTTATATAGATTCATTACACAGACCGTGTTACCTGAGCAGAACCTCAGCACTCCGCAGTCCTTCAGGTCCCAGAGCTGCAGCTTCATGCAGAGCTGTGTTCTTCATCCTGAAGAGGAGGAGCTTAATCACGTTACATCATCAACACAGACGTGACATCACATGACCTGATTAGGACAAGTTAAAGTGGACCAAGTCCCATGGACACACTGATGATGTCAGAGGTCACGTGATGACCGTAGATCCTCTTACGGTCCAGACTGCTGCTCCACGTCAGCTCCCCGCTGCACCAAAACAGGAAGCACATCACAGTGGCCATTCACCACAGCAACCGCCAAGGCGTGTCGGCCATCGCTGCCGCAGCAGGAAGGGTCCGCCCCCTGGTGGAACAAACAGAAGTCAGTGTCCATCAGGTCAGGCAGAGGAGGCTGCTGATTGGCTGCAGAGGCTCGTACCTGATCCAGGAGCTGCTGGATGACGGTGATCTGACCTCGACCTGGACGCAGCTCCGTCAGCAGCTGAGCCTCTGTCACCTGCAACGAGGACGTCCAGTCAGAAAAGAGCCTCACACACAAGAAGTGAGAAAGCTGCAGAGGCGTGGCTCCCCTCAGGTGAGTGTCCACCATGTGTCCTCACCTGTGCTCTGTTGGTGCAGGTTCTTCCTGCAGGTTTGGGGGGTTTCATCATATCTGTGAATGCATCACTTCCTGTTGAGGTTAAAACCACAGAAGAAGACTGAGTCCAGGATCTTTAATCACCTGAAGGATGATGTCAGGATGAACTGCTCACTCAGACTGCTGCTATCGGCCCGTCGCTCCATGACACTGCTCAGAGTCTCTGTCAGACCTGCAGGTCCTGGTTCATCACGTTCAGGACTCACCTGAGACAAACCTGCTGTGAGTCACGTGGACTTCATTAAAGAGCTTCAGAATTCGGGTTGTGAACAGACCTGCTTCTCTTTCTGTGATGCCAACACGAAGCTGACAGTCAGACCGACCTCGGAACCGTCATCTTGAATCACAGCAGAAACCATCTGAAGGTGAAGAGGCGACACATCACACGACACACCAGGACAGTGACAGGTGAGTGACAGGTGTGACGTACCCGGCCCAGACGAGGCTCTCCCAGCAGAGTCCTGAAGGGGGCGTTGTTCTGAGCATAGCTCCTCAGGTGAGCACACACATGATCCAACTGTTTCCTCCAGAAACCTGAAGACAGACATGAGTCCAAGACCAGAAGTCTGTTGTGTCATCGTTGTCATCATCGTCGTTGTCGTACATACCGCCTCCCGGGCTGATGGCAGTCAGCAGTGGGCGTCGGTCTCTGGTTGCCTGCTGTCTGCTGAGCTGCAACTTCATCTGCTTCTTGTGGAGCTCGGTGGCTGATGGGTAATAGAGTCCAACAGTCTGGGTGTACTGATCTGCAGTGGGCGGGATTACCTTCACCCTGGGGGTGGGGTCAGATGAAGGCTCCCAGAGAGCATCATGGTAAGGCGTGACACCGAGGTACTGTGCCGCTGGTTCAGGGTTTATGAGCTGCAGTAAGTAACTGCAGATTACCTTTTTGGGTGCTGCCCCTCTGACAGACTGTGTGATGTCACTGCAGGGGACGGGCGTGGCTGGTGCTTCCAGGTTAACGCCACACTCTGTGCAGTAGAAAGCAAACGGGTGTCCACTCGCTCCACATCGCCAGCATAGGATGCAGCTCGCCGCCTGACCATAAATGCATCATCACTACACTGCTAATGTTAGCTTAGCATCAGTGCTTTAACTTTTGCTCCATTTTTTTATTCTTGGTATATGTGTGTGTGTTCAGGTGTGTTAACCTTGCAGCCACACCAGTCACAGTATCTGGCGTCACCGCGGTTCAGACGTTTACATGTAGAGCATGAAAACTTCCTGGTGTCTGCTGACGGGACGGGGGCGAGGTCACTACCAACGGACACCTGCTGCACGCACACACACACAGACACACACACACTATCACTCCCGTTAATTGTCTGCAGGTGCACCAGTTAGATCAGTGTGTTGTTCAGCTCTTACCTGCAGGAGGCGACCCTCACAACTCAGACAGTGAGTGACATGAACTGGATTAACACATCCACAGGAAACACACAACCCATGATCCTACACACACACACACACACACACAGGAGTAAAATATTATTAAATAAATAAATCAGTATTATGTAATAAATCGTGTGTGCGTACCTTCATTGTGCATCTGGTCTGTTGTTGTTGGACGGAGGCTTCACAGATCAAACATGTTTGAGTGTCGACAGGAACCAGAGTTTTACAGAACACACAGAGGACCACCTGAGGACACACCAAGACCACATCCTGTAGACCACATCCCGTAGACCACATCTGGGTCTGAGTGTAGGTTCAGGTGAGTCATACCTGTCCTCCCTCTGCAGGGGGTGGTCTCTCTGGTAATGGAGGAATCTCAGCTCCACACTGAGAACAGAACCGAACAAACAGGTCTGAAGGATGGACACTGAGACAGTGAGCACACCTGCAGGCAGGTAGAGAGACAGACGGGTCCAATCAGATTTATATAATTATAATCTGATAAATAAAACTAAAAGGCCAAAAGGATGTGGACACTGCCCTTGTCACCTATGACAGTCTGTCCACATACTTTTGTCATACCGCAGGAAGTTGGTCTCTTGGTGGATTCGGGACGTCTCAGTTCTGCTCAACTGCTTCAGCACATCTGAGCTCTGACAGACAGGAAACACACCAAAAGTCCTCAGACATGTTTGACAACAGGGGGGTTGAATGACTGAGGGAGCCTGGATTGTTCACCTCTGACTTCTGGACTGTGATGGCTCCAGAGCCCAGTACAGGACCTGATGAAGGAGACCTGTTTCTTATCATCCTTTGCTCTGAATGCAGACAATAGAGGAGTGAAGTGAGATCAGGTGTGTGGTCCCCCGATCCCTCCAGGCCTGGTTCAGTCCAGAGAACCAGTCCTGCTAGTCTGGACCAGGTGTTGGTGTTCCTCTGGACGACCATGCCCAGTTCATGTTTCATCAGCTTCTTCGGCTGAACCTACCTGAAGTTCTCGGTGAAGAATCGGCAGAACAGGAAGTCCCTTTAGTTGGACGCTGGAACTTGGGGGGGTTGACTACCTGCATGAAGTTCTCAATGTTCTCCTTTCTGTTGACAGCGTCCACAAGGTCAACACAGAATACCTTTGTCACCGTGGAGCTGCGTCTGCCATCACTGAGGGGGGCGGGGGTGAGTGCAGTCACAGGAAGTGATGTCACGGCAATCTGGTAACAATGTGAAGCCACTTACCTGCAGACAGCCACCGCTCTGACAGACACTCGCCCAGCAGGAAGCAGGACGGGCTCACTGTACTTCCTGCTGACCCCTGACCCGGCCTGCCCCGACGCCGGCCTCGACCCGTCCACCGTGTAGAAGATCACAACATCTGGGGTGTCTGCAGAGACAGAACACACAGCTGGATCCACCACATCACACTATTAATGTTAAATAATAAACTCTTTTGAACAACATGAAGTGTGAGTGTGTGTGTGTGTATACCTGACTGGATGGAGACAGGTGTGTTGGTGTCGATGTGGTTCTTGGTTCTGTGCGTCTGCAGGTGGATTATGGGAATGATGAGCGGAGCTGACACAGCTCCTGCTGTCATGATGACGACTCTTTACCTATAAATCGATCAATCGATCAGTAATGTTGACAGTCCACAGATTCTCTACTTCGGTAAAAAATTCTGGAATTGTCTGAAAATACTGTTCAAATAAAAGCTGTGTGTGTGTCTGCTTTTTTCTCGGCACTTGAACTGCTGTTGTGAATTGAAGGAGCCACAAAAACACAAACTACACAACATCTAAACAACACGTCGGTCAGACAGAAACTTTAGCTTTAGCATTAGCATTAGCTAACCTTAATGAGGGAAGATCCAGAAGCCGCTTCACTTCCGGTGGTTTGTTTGTTTTCCTGTTCATCAAAGAGAGAATTGTCTCTTATTGATAATATTGATTATCTTGGTTGATTACTGTCTCACCGGAGACGATCACAAGCTGCCGATCAATCGATCAAAGGAGTCGCCGCTCAGTTGACTGAAGCGTCTCCATAGCAACCAACCCCGCCCGCCCCGCGGTGGGAGCGTCTGTCCGTAACAGACTGACGGAAACGGAAACGATATTAATAATAAAACATTAATGATCACAATTATTAATAACACATGTACTATACATTAATAATACAATGATGTCATAATACATGAAGGATCATTAATGTACGACTGTTGTCGGCGGGAAACACGAAGAAAGATTTCGGCCAAAAAACGCAAACCGTAAAAAACCGGAATACAGACGAAGAAAACACACATATGCAAGAGGAGGACACAAAAATATCAACACACAAACACAAAGTTAGGGTCTGTCCGAAGGCTTAAAACTGAACAGTCGTTACCGGAAGGAAACAGCTGGTGGCGGTAATGACGGTGGTTTACCAACTGTCAAAAAACACCGAAGAAGAAGAAGACTGCCGACAGACACTTTTCGGGCTCCTGCAGCAGCTAACAGCTAACAGCTAACAGGTTGGAGATGTCCGAAGTGAAGGTGAAGCGGGAGACCAACCTGTCGGATCCCGCCGACCTTGAGAGCAGGTGAGCGGACACAGAGAGCCGGACTCTGTGTCTGAACCGGATCTCCTATGTTTGATTCGTAGTCCGGACTCCTCGGACTCTGAGTCCTGGTCTTTGGTGGTTTTGGTCGATCTGGGTCCTTTAAACACTGAAAACTTTATTTCCGTTTCGTCTGAATGATCAGTTTTTGCTCTTTAGCCTCAGACGGTTTAGACCTATGACCTGAAGGTCAGAGGTCAAATCAGTCTGAGTGATTTTCCTCTGAACTGAGCAGAAAGGTAAAGGTGTTACGTCATCAGCTCAGGTGATCAGTTACCTGCAGGTGGACCTGGTCCGTCTCTGATCCAATATGTTGATGATGCATAAACACAATGCTGATCAAATCAGACATTTGACATGTTTCAGTTTACAGCTGATCGATAATCAGATTCTTTGATTCTTCATATAATGACATAAATCTTGTGTGTGTGTGTGTGTTTTGCAGGATCAAAGAGCTGTGTCAGCAGTTTCCTCATGGCATCACAGACCAGGTGATCCAGAATGACATGCCTCACCTGGAGCCTCAGCAGAGAGCCATGGCCATCAACAAACTGCTCTCATTGGTCAGTCTGATGACGACGTCACTGCTGTCACTCAGATCGTCACTCACCTGATCGTCGGCTGATCAGACTGTTCAGGTATGGATCGTGTCGGCTGGTCTGATCCTGTCGATCTGTTCCAGGGTCAGCTGGACCTGCTGAGGAACAGTTCAGGGCTCCTGTACCGACTGAAGGACACGCAAAGCACCAGGTAAACACACAAATACATAACATTAACAAAACTAAAAACTCAACGTGAATCCGTTTGACACCTGATCAGGGTGTGTTGTTGCTACATTGGGCCTGGAAAGGGTTTGGAAGATCTTTGAATTTGATGTATAAGAAAGAGGACAGGGTCAGGACTCAAACTGGGTTTTAACAGATTCACTGTCTCTCTGTCTCCGCTGCGGTGCAACGGAGCATTCCAGCACCATCGTGTGTGTCTGAATCCAGATTAGACTCAGGTCATCGTGAAACCAGGACCTGGCTCATGAGACCGGGATCTGGTCTACCTGACGTTCTGAATTGGTCTGTGGTCTGATCATCATCATTTGAGTGTCCCTGTTTTTGTCCTTTCAGTAAGATGAAAGGTTCAGACAACCAAGAGAAGCTGGTTTATCAGATCATCGAGGACGCAGGAAACAAAGGTAACTGCTAAGGGTGGGGCTAACGCTGACCGCCACCTCTGATCATGTTAGTCCAGGGTAAACAAATCCACGTTCCAGTTCAGGCTGACATGATAGCTTTGGGTTTTTTTGGGGGGGACCACAGGGATCTGGAGCAGAGACATCCGCTTCAAGAGTAACCTTCCTCTGACTGAGATCAACAAGATCCTGAAGAACCTGGAGAGCAAGAAACTGATCAAAGCTGTGAAGTCTGTGGCTGTGAGTGAACCCAGAACCAGGCCACACCCTCAGGTCCTGATCAGCGGATCCTCTAGACAGACGGTTTTACTCTAACAGTTGTGTGTTTGTTGTGCACAGGCGTCGAAGAAGAAGGTGTACATGCTCTACAACCTGCAGCCGGACCGCTCAGTGACGGGAGGCGCCTGGTACAGCGACCAGGACTTTGAGTCTGAGTTTGTGGAAGTTCTCAACCAGCAGTGCTTCAAGTTCCTGCAGAGCAAGGTTCACAAAACATGATTTAAAACCCTTTTTAATCACAATCAGCATTTTCTGTTTTTTCATCCTCGTGTTTTTCTTTTTTTTTTTATGTCTCATTCATATTCAGAATCAGCTAATTCTGTCTGACTCAGTAAAGACCATTCGTCGTTCATCAGTTTACCACTGAAGTCAAATCAGGGCTGTTGGAAAGAGCTGATTTTCCAGTTTAAGGAGGAAAGACATGTTTCAGTGTCATGTTATTGTTTGTGATGTGCTCATCATGTGACCTTCACCCTGTTTGGTTCAGGCTGAGGTGGCAAGGGACAGCAAACAGAGTCCGATGGTCCAGAGGAACAGCTCCTTCGCGACATCACACGAAGTCTGGAAATACATCTGCGAGCTCGGAATCAGCAAGGTGACATCACACGGCTCAAACAGCCGTTTGCACCTCGCTATACTCAGGTGTCTATGATGATGCAGGTTTGATCGACAGGTGTTTCCAGGTGGATCTGTCCATGGACGATATCGAGACCATCCTAAACACGCTGATCTACGACGGGAAGGTGGAGATGACCATCATCGCCGCCAAAGAAGGAACGGTGGGCAGCGTGGACGGACAGATGAAGCTTTACCGTGGCGTCAACCCCATCATCCAACCTACCGGCCTGGTGAAGACGCCCTGTGGCCTCTGCCCGGTAACTCTCATCGCCTTCTGTTGAACCACTTGGAGCTGTACCTGAGTGAGCCTGCTGACCTGTCCTCTCCCCTCAGGTGTTCGATGACTGTCACGAAGGGGGAGAAATCTCTCCGTCCAACTGCATCTACATGACGGAGTGGTTGGACTTCTGACGGCGGCTCAGATCTGCCCCCTTCCTCTGTGATAAAAACTTTATTTTTCAGGACTACAATTATTTTTTTTTTACATTTATGATGAAGTTCAGTAAATGTGAATCTGCTGCTGGTCTTTGATGTAGTAGACCTGGATCCAGACTCCTGGACTGGAGCTGGACTCAGGAAAGTAACAGCTGCCCGTCTGACAGTGACTTCCTGATGGAGAACATGAAGGTCCATACAGTGTGACAGGAGACCTCCATGTGGTCCTTCTAGACCAGGTCGAGGTTCAACACACACTGTCCTGATTCCTGATGTGCAGTTACAAATCCGACAATATTTCTTTACTGAAGTGCATCAACGGGACCAAAAACACTCCGATTCTCTCTGAAAGGCTGAAGGACCTGATATGTAAAACTACCCTGAGATGCTTTTTGGTTCTTGAAACAACAAATATGTCTTCTAATGGAGATCAACCTTCAAAATAAAAGACTGGAGAAGGTTTTACAGAACATGCATTATTTCTTCTTAACTGGGTTCGTGGGTCCTGAAGACCGGTCGGGTGATCTGCTGCATTAAGTGTTTCCATTGTATCATTAAAGGTCCATCAGCCTGTAACAGTCTGAGTGCTGCTGTCAGCACAGTACCCCCCCCCCCCATCGATCCAGACTGTCTGCTTCCTGAAATGTTCCTGCTGTTAATGGCTGCTGATCCATGAAGCTCATTGATTATTGATTTAACAGAGCCATGCCCTCTGTGTGAAATCACTTCCTAGGATAGACTTTGGCCTCATTTGGAATCTGGATCGAGCAGCAACTCAGGAGTTTGGAGGGAAAACGTGTCACAGACCAGAGGGGGCGGGGTTAAATAACGTCCTGGTGTGACTTATAGGATGACAGGTGATCTCAGGTAAGGCAGGAAATGAACCTGTTACTCATCAGGAACCTTCAGGGCAAAACTCAGAAGGTCCATGTCCCACAGAGACACGTCTCTGAAGGTGAAGACTGAATCAAAGGTAAATACAGACAGTGAAGGCACCACGATGAGTCAGACTGGGGAGTAAACTGTGTTCTGATTGGCTGCTGGCCTGTCAGGTGAGACTGAACTCCTGCTCTCCAGAGGATGAACCTGAACCCTCGGGTTTTTTTGAAGGGGGGGGGCGGTTAAATATTTAGTCATGACGTGTTTGTGGAATCCAGAGATGAACGTGAACGCAGCACAGAGTCCTACAAAGAAACAAATAAAAGAAAAAAACGGGATCTGGTTCTGATCTGAGTTTGATCCAGACCGGGTCAGACCGACTGATGCAGAATGGGAGAATCCGGTTGGGGGGGGTGAGGAGGAGGAGGAGGAGGAGGGGGAGGGGGCAGTGCGGATTCTTTCCCATCATCCCCTGCAGCAGCAGCAGCAGCAGCAGCAGCTCCTCCTGTCTGTCTCTCCGTCTGTCGCTCCGTCTTCTCCGCATCCGGCTCCTCTGATCCCCGCTGAAGTTTGGAGACCTTCGGACCTTCTGGGCAGGTGAGCGGCTTCGGTCTGCCGGTTCTGCCGGTCCTGGTTCTGGTTCTGGTTCTGCTGGTTCTCTGTCTGTTGTTGCTGTGATTGGAGCGGAGGGAGGGACTCCGATCCTCCGCAAACTTCGCTTCGTGTCGGAGTCTTGATCCTCCGGGTCGGACTCGGACCCGATCGGGCAGAAAGTCACCGGGCCGGTCGGCACCCTGCAGCCGAGCCCCGGTGCCTCTCAGCCCGCGTGTCCGCTGCTCGGCCCCGACCCGCCGGCAGCCATTAGTGTGGATGGAGAAACATAACGGAGCAAAACAGGCGTGGCCGGGAGGAGGTGTGTGTGTGTGTGTGTGTGTGTGTGTGTGTGTGTGTGTGTGTGTGTGTGTGTGTGTGTGTGTTGTGTATAGACGTTCTTTGTGGAGCACCTTTTCGGGTGTTTGTATGTTGTCAGTTGGGGGGGTTGGGGGGGTTGGGGGGGCGGTTGGGCCTTCAGCTGCCGGCCCCGATGGAAAACAGCGCAGTGAGGAAGAACCGGAGCGGGCTGAGCCGGACCGGACCGGACCGGACCCGGCCGGTCTGTCTCCTTCCTGATAGGCCATGTGGTTGCAGAAACATTGCGGGAACGTTCATCAGATTCCCACAAACACAAACGGTGACCCCGCCCCCAACATCCGGTCTCTGCTCGGTGCCCCGCCCCTTAGCTGAGTGTGACGCAGCAGCTCTTTGATTGGTGAACTTTCTGAGAGCGTCCCAACAACGATGTTCTATCGGTTCTACGGTGGAACCTCGAAGAAACATTTTCCTGTAGTTTATCCTCTAAGGACTTTTGGAAAAGGTTCCTTTGAGGTTCTGATGGAACATCTGAAGAACCTGATCTGAAACATACAAACATTATGGACATAAAACTTCTAACTCGTATTTGTTCTTTGACTGCTTCATAATGTTCCTTTAAGGTTCTCATGCTCGCTGATTTTCGAAGTGCGTTGAAGTCGCTGTAGAACATTCACAGGTTGTGCTTCTTAAATGTGACCATCAAGGAACAATATTAGGTTCTAGAAATGTTGTGAAAGAATCTTTTACCATTTTCTCTTAAAGTTCTTAAAGGACCCCTGAAGTTTTTGTCTTTACAACAGTTACTTCTTGAAGGTTCTCTGTGAAATGTTCTTCCCGCTTTTACACTTTATTGGCCACATAAAAACAGTGTTCTTGTGGGAAGAACGGGAACTCTTCAATGACAATGTAGATGGGAAACTTAGAAGGAGATCAAAACGTGCTTTCGTGTTCCCTGAAAGTTGTCAGGGAATGTTCCCCTTCTTGAACTTCAGTCCATTGAATGTAAATGGAGGAGCATTGTTTCAACGTTACAAACATTACAGAGGCCACGTTCTTAGAACCTCCATCAGTACAGAAACTCCTTGAGAAGAAATCTGGGTTCCGTATGTTCCAGATTCCCATGACTGCAGTCCACCACTGTTGTCATAGAGCCTCTGTAGATGTTCTCATTGTTTCATGCGAGAACTTTCAGGAAACATTCACCTGTGGTTCTCGAATGTTTTCTGTTGGGAAGCTGATTCGACTCAGCAGAACTGACGAAGACGAGACGTTTGTGGGACTGAACGCAGTCATCAGTAAATGATGCCGACTCACTGGAGGGTCACTTCCTGTTCCTGGATCTGGGAACTTTTGATCCGGAGCTGATCGACCAATCAGCTGGATCAGCTGATTGTGATTCAGCAGAAATAACAGATCAGTGTTTGGCCCTGTGTAAAAGGGCGGGGTCAGCTTGCCAGGAAATGACTGTGTGTGTGTGTGTGTGTGTGTGTGTGTGTGTGTGTGTGTGTTAATCCAATCACCCCCCCTTCTCTTCGCTGCAGACAGTCTGATGTTCTCTGTGATGTCTTTGATCAGCAGCTGCTCTGGTCTGATCATCTGATCTGGGTTCACGTCTGAGGTCTGATTCAAATTTAACAAATTCAGAGTGCAGAGGGTGCGTCCTGGATCTCCAGCTGGTCCTGATCTGGTCTGGGGGAGGTCAGTGTATGTGTTTCAGGTCAGGTCGAGGTCTTCTAACCCTTCCCATGCCCGAAGGACTTGTGCTAAACTAGGCCAACAGTTGCTCTTGTTGTGGGTGGGGCAATGAGCGGGGCTGTGAGGAGGCTCTGTCATGTTGGGGGAATGTGACCCAGAGGGAGAGGGTGGGCCTGCTAGTACTTCCTGCCCCCTCCCTATTCTTATCCTCAGCCTCGTCTCTTCGTTTTTTCTGTATCTCCGACTAGTGGGGGCTTTTGACCTCCAACCTCGTCCTCCTGTGATGCTGCTGTTTACTTTCAGATTGAGTGAAGATCGGTTTCCATCATTCAGCGGAGGGATTCTGGGAAATCGTGTCCATTAGTGGTCCCTGAGGAAGCCCTGATGCTCTAATGGCTCCAATAAGTGATGTGATGCAGCTCTACTTCCCATTACCCATGAGCCTCAGCTGCAGGTCATTTCATCAAAATGTTTGTGGAACTGACAAACAACCCTGTTATCCTGAGCCCGCCCTCAGTACCATGGCAACCCTGGAGCTCTGTGATTGGCTCAGGTTTCTCAGTGTGCGTTGACGAGCTGGATTGATTGTGTCTGTGGACGTCTGTCCAAATGTCCCGCCCTCAGCCAGACACTGGTCCTGAACCATGAAGCGGAATTAACTCACAGTTTTTGGTCCCACAGTGCTTGTTTTCAGCTCAGGAAGTCAACCAGGTTAGTCCTGTCAGGCTGTCAGTGTGGGCGGAGTTATCAGCATCTGACAGAAGGACTGCTGGGAAAAAACACAGATTGTTTAAATATGTCAGTTATTATATCGGATCTCTGATTGGTCCCTCATGTAGACATGTCTGTGTGTTCCCTTAAATTAACGGTGCAGGTCGAGTGCTCACATGGTTCATGATAATCTGATCACAGCTGCTCCTTCATTCAGCTCATTTACTGAAGCATTATTAAAATATCCTAGTATTCACTTCTCAGCTCACCTTAATGATCTCACTTTGTATTTACCCTTATTTTAATATTTTTATGGATCTATATTAGATTTTCTGTGTGTCATATTTTTGTAATATTTCGGTGTTGCTCTCTAATTCTGCACCAGAGTAAAGATCTGGACCTCTCCTGGTGGATTCATGAAGTAGTTCTGGTTCTGATGTTAAACTTCCTGTTGGATGGTAAAATTCTGTTCTGTCCTCCATCATCTGTCACTCTGGATCCACTGCAGAGTTCTGGTTCAGGTCTCTGCATCCGGTTCTGTCCTGAAGTCCTGAAGTAATGACAGTCAGTCTGTGGACCGTCAGCAGTCCTCTGAGGGTTTCTGGACTCATAAAGCTTTCATATGGAGCTCCGTGGGGGTCGTCCTCAGAATGTGATGTCATTTTCTGAGACACCTGATTGGTCAGTGGGCGGGGCTTTTATACTCACTGATCTCAGTCGCCAACTTAACCTGCTACAGAGCAGGTTAGCCGTTCAGCATCAGTTACCATGGTGATATATCCTGATGATAAGTGATCCACCTTTGTAGCACTGGAAACCCAGAAAATCCAGGATTTAACCTGAATTTACCTTGATAACTCCAAATCCTGCCTCGTGGTCCAGGCCCCTGGTACCAACAGGATCAGGACTGTGCAGTGTGTTTGTGTTGTTGTGTTGAGTCCAGCAGGGGGAGCACTCGGTTGAATATCACATTCACTGATTCACTTCAGTAGGAGCTAGGAATTCTGGGAAATCCTTTGTTTTGCCTTATTCATTCAAATTCAATTTCCTCTTCAGGTTAACTTTGCTATTTTAAAGGGACAGGGTCTTTTTTTGGCTCCTGAGACATTCAGAGCTGGAGATGTTTCCAGATGTTTCCAGATGTTTCCTCTGCATCACAGAAACTGATGTTCCATCAATGAGAGACAGTGATCAGCTGTGAGGGAGTGTCAGTTTGGGCCTGATGATGTAAATATGTTGACAAACATCGTCAACTTGTCTCTCAGTCATGAAATCGCTTGTCAACATTTATCAATAATTCATGTTCAAACTCTGACTTCCTGTTCGTCTGGTCCTGCAGGTCACGGCCTGAAGCTGCTGATGTGGATGTGTCCCCGCTGACATCGAGGTGTGTCAGAAGTGAAAGGTCATGATGACGACAGTGGCCGCCGAGTACGACCACATGGAGCTGCAGCAGCAGTACAGCAGCAGCGACACGGTCAACAACCGCTGGGACGATGACTGGGACAACGAGAACAGCTCCGCCCGCCTCTTCGAACGCTCCCGCATCAAGGCCCTCGCAGGTAAGATTCAGACCGCCTTAACCAGGTCCGCCTTCAGAGGATGCCAAAAAAAGAGCTGGGCCCACAATGTCACTGTCTGGTTTGTCCTGTGATTGGACGTCAGACAGAGGAAGACAAGGTGGACCTCTGAGTGGACAGACCACGCCCCTCTGAGAACCTGGACTCTACAGGTGTCAATCAGGTGATCAGGTCACATGACATCACATTCACAGAGCAGGGGAAGGATTCCCGCTCCTGGATCGTTAACCTGATTCAGACTGACTGTATCAAAGTGTAAACAAAAAGATGTAGCTGTGATTCTTCTGTTTCTGTTTCATCAGATTCTCACATTTTCCTGAAGAGGAAAAGGGTTTAAAAATTAGAACCTTTCTACAGTCTGAAGACATTTTCCTGATATTTTTAGCTTGTGTGTAGTTTGTTCAGGTTTCACACTGTCTCAAACTGGACCCTGATTGGCTCCAGAGCAGTTGCGATAAAAGTTGTTGCCACGGATGCGATGCTACTTTCTGATGAACAGCAGGACATGAAGCTCTGTGATTGGCTGTTTGTTGGTGAAATGCATTGTGGGACTGTTGTCCTTTAAATCAGATCATCCTTTGGTTATTCAAAAAGAACCATGTTTAGGTCTGTGTGTGTGCGTGCAGGATGTTTGTTTCCTATTTCCTCTCCTTGACTCAGGAATGTGAAGGAACAATGGCAGGAAACACCCCCTCCCCTTCACAGTCCTGATGACATCATTGTCAAGCTACGATTCTATTGGTTGATTGATGACGTTTCCTCCTGTGTCCACTGTAAAAAATGACTGGTCCTCCTCCATCTTCTGTAACTTGCAGTGAACCAATGGGTGGTTGTCTTGATGATGACATCATCGCTCCATCCATGATAACAAAAGCACCGGGGTCAAGGTCAGAGATGATGTCATCATGCCTGCTGTTGCAGCCTGAGCCGAGGCCACACCCCCTTTTCTCACTCACTTTTGAAACTGGAGCTTAACTTTTTATAGTGTCTTCCTGCCCCCCCCCCCCATTTGCAGTGGGCTGGGTTTGTCGGTCTCTGTGTGTGTGTGTGTGTGTGTGTGTGTTTTGGGGGGAACCAATCAGTCAGAAACAGCAGAAGAAGAATGAGTTGATGCTAAAAGTGTTGGGCAGGACCGGAAACACAGACGCACACACACACACACACACACACACACACACACACACACACACACACACACACACACACACACTGCGCTTGTCGCTCTGACCTCTGGACTCTTTTTGTTTCCCTCCTGAAAACACGAGGACGTGTCTGTGTCTCAGTCCAGATCTGGATTCTCGATTGTGAACTTTGCCTTCTGGATTCTGCGTTGTGGACTCTTTGGTTCTGGACTCTGAAGTGTTTGTGGATCTGTTCGGTGTCTGAGGAGATAAAAAGGTTTTTCTTCTTCTCCTCGATTGTGTTTTCTTCTCGTCACAAACCTGAAGCTTAATATCAAAAGTTGAACTTCTGTTTTTTGGGGGAAACTAGTCCGAACTCAGGATTCTGGTCTTCGCCAACTCTCATGGTAAACTAGACCGGAGCTCAGACCTGGATCCTTGGTGAGCTGGTTGTTTCCTGTGGTGCTGGACTGTGGCGGTCTCAGCTTTGATGGAGGTGGAGTGGGCGTCGACAGAGCATGCTCACCTGCAGGTCAGCTACAGTCAGCTGGAAGGTCGCTTCAAACAGCTGCAAGGTAAGAAGGCTGGTCTGGGTCAGAGGTCAGGGGTCAGGGGTCAGGGGTCAGGGGTCTCGCCTCTTAAGTTTCCACCATCAAACCTACTGGTCCTGGTCTAGTTCCAGAGGAGCTCTGATCCTGTTCTAGACTTGACAAATGGCGTTGCTGAGCTCACTGTCTTTACGACTCAACGTTCTGACCAATGAAATGTGACCTGATGGTGGTCTGAGGGCGGGGCCATCGAGGTCAATACAGGTCATCGTCATGGGAACAGATCACCACAGAGGCACTGCCAAACAGAAAGTCTTCAGATCATTGTCTCTGTAGGTAGACCCCCTTAGCAGATGTCACATCCTGTTTACTCTGGGTCAAAGGTCAAACACCTGGTTCTTAAAGAACCAAACACTGATCTGATCTGATCTGATCTGTCCTGATCTGTGTGTGTGTGTGTGTGTGTGTGTGTCTCCAGATGAGCGAGAGGCGGTCCAGAAGAAGACCTTCACTAAGTGGGTGAACTCTCACCTGTCCAGAGTCTCCTGCAGGATCACCGATCTTTACATGGACCTGAGGGACGGACGCATGCTCATCAAACTGCTGGAGGTCCTGTCAGGAGAGAGACTGGTCAGTCTACACAACAGCTACACAACAGCTACACAACAGATGCACACTGCTATTAGGAGAGACACTGGTCAAATCAAATCAGATTTATTTATATAGCACCAAATCATAACAAGTACATCAGACCAGATCAGACTAGTCCAGACCCGCCCTCAGGTCGGTCTACAGGCGTAAACCTTCACTGTGACTCCTCCTCTTCCTCTTGCAGCCCAAACCCACCAAAGGTCGGATGCGGATCCACTGTCTGGAGAACGTGGACAAAGCTCTGCAGTTCCTGAAGGAGCAGCGGGTTCACCTGGAGAACATGGGGTCTCACGACATTGTGGACGGAAACCACCGCCTGACGTTGGGCCTCATCTGGACCATCATCCTCCGCTTCCAGGTAACCGGCACTCACCATTACTGCTGGAGGGACATATCCTCCAATAAGGAAGGAGTACAGAGCAGGTCAGCCCCGCCCCTCAGCTCCACCTTCTCCTCCAAATATCCTTCTCATTTCATAAAACCAAGATGACCGACAGACAAATGACACCCTGGAGGCTTCAGTTCAGAGACCAGCAGGTGCAGTCCAGGGTCGGTCTGTCCTAATCACCATTTCCTGACTCCGCCCTGTTTTATGACATCACTGTGACCTTTCATCACAACACAAAAAAAACCCTGCGTGATGACCTTTAACCCCACAAGGTGTGACAGAGTGGGATTATGGGAGTTCTGTTCTTGGTCAGCAGGCGAAACATGTGCTTCAGAACAAACAGGGCCACGCCCCCTAACCTCTGATTGGTCAGCTCCTCCGTGTCAGTTATTCACCTCTTCAGGTTAAAGTCCAGGCTGGTTTATGTTTCACCAACACTGTCGTCATGGAAACCCAGCACAGTAGACATGACACTGGCATACAGCTCCCTCTTCATGCTGAAGTCCTCCAATCAAAACTGCTTTCAGTCAGCGTCTGTCGCCGTGGTTACACTGCAGACAGGTGTATCACAATAACCAATGGGAGTAAAGAAATAAAAAGAACAGGTGTCTCTGACTGACAGGTGTCTCTGACTGACAGGTGTCTCTGACGGACAGGTGTCTCTGATGTCTCTGACAGACAGGTGTCTCTGACTGACAGGTGTCTCTGACTGACAGGTGTCTCTGGTGTCTCTGACTGACAGATGTCTCTGACAGACAGGTGTCTCTGGTGTCTCTGACTGACAGGTGTCTCTGGTGTCTCTGACTGACAGGTGTCTCTGACTGACAGGTGTCTCTGACTGACAGGTGTCTCTGGTGTCTCTGACTGACAGATGTCTCTGACAGACAGGTGTCTCTGGTGTCTCTGACTGACAGATGTCTCTGACAGACAGGTGTCTCTGGTGTCTCTGACTGACAGGTGTCTCTGACTGACAGGTGTCTCTGGTGTCTCTGACTGACAGGTGTCTCTGACAGACAGGTGTCTCTGGTGTCTCTGACTGACAGGTGTCTCTGACAGACAGGTGTCTCTGGTGTCTCTGACTGACAGATGTCTCTGACAGACAGGTGTCTCAGGTGTCTCTGGTGTCTCTGGTGTCTCTGACTGACAGATGTCTCTGACAGACAGGTGTCTCAGGTGTCTCTGGTGTCTCTGACTGACAGGTGTCTCTGGTGTCTCTGACTGACAGGTGTCTCTGGTGTCTCTGACTGACAGGTGTCTCTGACAGACAGGTGTCTCTGGTGTCTCTGACTGACAGATGTCTCTGACAGACAGGTGTCTCAGGTGTCTCTGGTGTCTCTGACTGACAGGTGTCTCTGACTGACAGGTGTCTCTGACAGACAGGTGTCTCTGGTGTCTCTGGTGTCTCTGACAGACAGGTGTCTCTGGTGTCTCTGACTGACAGATGTCTCTGACAGACAGGTGTCTCTGGTGTCTCTGACTGACAGGTGTCTCTGACTGACAGGTGTCTCTGGTGTCTCTGACTGACAGATGTCTCTGACAGACAGGTGTCTCTGGTGTCTCTGACTGACAGGTGTCTCTGACTGACAGGTGTCTCTGGTGTCTCTGACTGACAGGTGTCTCTGACTGACAGGTGTCTCTGGTGTCTCTGACTGACAGGTGTCTCTGACAGACAGGTGTCTCTGGTGTCTCTGACTGACAGATGTCTCTGACAGACAGGTGTCTCTGGTGTCTCTGACTGACAGGTGTCTCTGACAGACAGGTGTCTCTGGTGTCTCTGACTGACAGGTGTCTCTGACAGACAGGTGTCTCTGGTGTCTCTGACTGACAGGTGTCTCTGACAGACAGGTGTCTCTGGTGTCTCTGACTGACAGGTGTCTCTGGTGTCTCTGACTGACAGATGTCTCTGACAGACAGGTGTCTCTGGTGTCTCTGACTGACAGATGTCTCTGACAGACAGGTGTCTCTGGTGTCTCTGACTGACAGGTGTCTCTGGTGTCTCTGTTGTGTTTTCAGATCCAGGACATCAGTGTGGAGACTGAAGACAACAAAGAGAAAAGATCAGCTAAAGACGCTCTGCTGCTGTGGTGTCAGATGAAGACAGCTGGGTACAACACACAACACTACAAACAGTGACACATCATACTCTGTACCCACTGTTCTTAGTCCTGGACCAGGTTGGTCCAGGTCCAGGTTCTGGTCCACTCAGGTGTCTCCTCTGGTTTTCCTCAGGTATCCAAACGTCAACATCCACAACTTCACCACCAGCTGGAGAGACGGGATGGCCTTCAATGCCCTGATCCACAAACACAGGTGACCTCCTCCTCCTCCTCCTCCTCCTCCTCCTCTTCTTATTCCTCCTCTTCTTATTCCTCCTCTTCTTATTCCTCCTCTTCTTATTCCTCCTCTTCCTCTTCCTCCTCTTCCTCCTCCTTTTCCCCCTCTTCCTCCTCCTCTCTCCTCCACCTCCTCTTCCTCCTCCTCCTCTCTCCTCCACCTCCTCCTCCTCCTCCTTTTCCCCCTCTTCCTCCTCCTCTCTCCTCCACCTCCTCTTCCTCCTCCTCCTCTTCTTATTCCTCCTCCTCCTCTCTCCTCCACCTCCTCCTCCTCCTCTTCCCCCTCCTCCTCCTCCTCTCTCCTCCTCCTCCTCCTCCTCCTCTTATTCCTCCTCCTCCACCTCCTCCTCCTCTTCCTACTCCTTCTCTTCCTCCTCCTCCTCCTCCTCCTCCTCTTCCTCCTCCTCCTTTTATTCCTCCTCCTCCTCTTCCTCTTCTTCCTCCTCCTCCACCTCCTCTTCTTATTCCTCCTCCTCCTCCTCCTCCTCCACCTCCTCCTCCTCTTATTCCTCCTCCTCCTATCTCTTCCTCTTCCTCCTCCTCTTCTTATTCCTCCTCCTCCTCTCTCTTCCTCTTCCTCCTCCTCCTCCTCCTCCTATTCTTATTCCACCTCCTCCTCCTCCTCCTCTTATTCCTCTTCCTCCTCCTCCTCCTCTTATTCCTCCTTCTCTCTCTCTCTTCCTCTTCTTCCTCTTCCTCCTCCTCCTCCTCCTCCTCCTCTTATTCCTCCTCCTCCTCTCTCTTCCTCTTCCTCCTCCTCCTCCTCCTCTTATTCCTCCTCCTCCTCTCTCTTCCTCTTCTTCCTCCTCTTCCTCCTCCTCTTCCTACTCCTTCTCTTCCTCCTCCTCTCTCCTCCACCTCCTCTTCCTCCTCCTCCTCCTCCTCCTCCTCTTCCTCCTCCTCCTCCTCCTCTTATTCCTCCTCCTCTGCTTCCTCTTCTTCCTCCTCCTCCGCCTCCTCTTCTTATTCCTCCTCCTCCTCCTCCTCCACCTCCTCTTCTTATTCCACCTCCTCCTCCTATCTCTTCCTCTTCCTCCTCCTCTTCTTATTCCTCCTCCTCCACCTCCACCTCCTCTTCTTATTCCTCTTCCTCCTCTTCTTATTCCTCCTCCTCCTCTCTCTTCCTCTTCCTCCTATTCTTATTCCACCTCCTCCTCCTCCTCCTCCTCCACCTCCTATTCTTATTCCACCTCTTCCTCCTCCTCCTTTTATTCCTCCTCCTCCTCTTCCTCTTCTTCCTCCTCCTCCACCTCCTCTTCTTATTCCTCCTCCTCCTCCTCCTCCTCCACCTCCTCCTCCTCTTATTCCTCCTCCTCCTATCTCTTCCTCTTCCTCCTCCTCTTCTTATTCCTCCTCCTCCTCTCTCTTCCTCTTCCTCCTCCTCCTCCTCCTCCTATTCTTATTCCACCTCCTCCTCCTCCTCCTCTTATTCCTCTTCCTCCTCCTCCTCCTCTTATTCCTCCTTCTCTCTCTCTCTTCCTCTTCTTCCTCTTCCTCCTCCTCCTCCTCCTCCTCCTCTTATTCCTCCTCCTCCTCTCTCTTCCTCTTCCTCCTCCTCCTCCTCCTCTTATTCCTCCTCCTCCTCTCTCTTCCTCTTCTTCCTCCTCTTCCTCCTCCTCTTCCTACTCCTTCTCTTCCTCCTCCTCTCTCCTCCACCTCCTCTTCCTCCTCCTCCTCCTCCTCCTCCTCTTCCTCCTCCTCCTCCTCCTCTTATTCCTCCTCCTCTGCTTCCTCTTCTTCCTCCTCCTCCGCCTCCTCTTCTTATTCCTCCTCCTCCTCCTCCTCCACCTCCTCTTCTTATTCCACCTCCTCCTCCTATCTCTTCCTCTTCCTCCTCCTCTTCTTATTCCTCCTCCTCCACCTCCACCTCCTCTTCTTATTCCTCTTCCTCCTCTTCTTATTCCTCCTCCTCCTCTCTCTTCCTCTTCCTCCTATTCTTATTCCACCTCCTCCTCCTCCTCCTCCTCCACCTCCTATTCTTATTCCACCTCCTCCTCCTCCTCCTCTTATTCCTCCTCCTCCTCTCTCTTCCTCTTCTTCCTCCTCTTCCTCCTCCTCTTCCTACTCCTTCTCTTCCTCCTCCTCTCTCCTCCACCTCCTCTTCCTCCTCCTCCTCCTCCTCCTCCTCTCTTCTCCTCCTCCTCCTCTTATTCCTCCTCCTCCGCTTCCTCTTCTTCCTCCTCCTCCGCCTCCTCTTCTTATTCCTCCTCCTCCTCCTCCTCCACCTCCTCTTCTTATTCCACCTCCTCCTCCTCCTATCTCTTCCTCTTCCTCCTCCTCTTCTTATTCCTCCTCCTCCACCTCCACCTCCTCTTCTTATTCCTCTTCCTCCTCTTCTTATTCCTCCTCCTCCTCTCTCTTTCTCTTCCTCCTATTCTTATTCCACCTCCTCCTCCTCCTCCTCCTCCACCTCCTATTCTTATTCCTCCTCCTCCTCCTCCTCCACCTCCTATTCTTATTCCACCTCCTCCTCCTCCTCCTCTTGTTCCTCCTCCTCCTCTCTCTTCCTCTTCCTCCTCCTCTTCTTATTCCATCTCCTGCTCCTCTTATTCCTCCTCCTCCTATCTCTTCCTCCTCCTCCTCCTCTTCTTATTCCTCTTCCTCTTCCTCCTCCTCCTCTTATTCCTCCTTCTCTCTCTCTCTTCCTCCTCCTCCTCCACCTCCACCTCCTCTTCTTCTTCCTCCTCCTCCTTTACCTGTTGTCTTCTGTCTGTGTTGTCAATAAAGTTGTGTGTTTGTTTTCAGGCCAGATCTGATTGACTTTGACAAACTGAAGAAGTCGAACGCTCACTACAACCTGCAGAATGCCTTCAACCTGGCAGAGCAGCACCTGGGCCTCACCAAGCTGCTGGACCCAGAGGGTGAGGGCCTGGTCTGAGTGTTTCCATGGTAACGTCCTGCTGTTGATTGGTTCTTTGATGTACTTTGATGTATTTCCTGTCCTGGTCTCAGATATCAGTGTGGACCATCCCGATGAGAAGTCCGTCATCACGTACGTGGTCACCTACTACCACTACTTCTCCAAGATGAAGGCTCTGAAGGTGGAGGGCAAACGCATCGGAAAGGTCGGTGAGAGCACCTGGGGCTGGGGGGCGGAGCGGGGGGCGGGGCCACAGTGTGGCAACAGTGAGGTCATGTATTGGTCGGTCGATCGTGTTTGCAGGTGCTGGACAACGCCATTGAGACGGAGAAGATGATCGAGAAGTATGAGTCTCTGGCCTCAGACCTCCTGGAGTGGATCGAGCAGACCATCATCATCCTCAACAACAGGAAGTTCGCCAACTCACTGCTGGGAGTCCAGCAGCAGCTCCAGGCCTTCAACACCTACAGGACCGTGGAGAAGCCCCCCAAGTCAGAGCCTCCTCATTGCTCCCCTGCTCCTCCTCTTCACTCCTCCTTCCCTCACTTCCTCCACTGTTCCCCCTATACTCCTCCTCTTCTTCACCTCCTCCTATCTGTGTCCTCAGGTTCACAGAGAAGGGGAACCTTGAAGTTCTCCTCTTCACCATCCAGAGTAAGATGAGAGCCAACAACCAGAAGGTCTACATGCCCCGAGAGGGGAAACTCATCTCTGACATCAACAAGGTCAGACTCTGGTCCAGGTCCGGGCTTCTGATCCCGGTCTATATTCATGTAGGTGTGTCGCAGTTGTAACGGTTAATCTGATTTCTGCCAGGCCTGGGAGCGCCTGGAAAAGGCGGAGCATGAGAGGGAACTGGCTCTGAGGACAGAGCTGATTCGCCAGGAGAAACTAGAACAGCTGGCCAGACGCTTCGACCGCAAGGCAGCCATGAGGGAGACCTGGCTCAGCGAAAACCAGAGACTGGTGTCTCAGGTAAGAGGACTGAATTCACACAGACAGGACTTAGTTCTAATAAATCAAAATGTTAGACTTTAATTGACATTCAATCCTCCAAACTCCTCCGTCTCTTCAGGACAACTTTGGTTTCGACCTTCAGGCCGTTGAGGCGGCCACCAAAAAGCACGAGGCCATTGAGACGGACATTGCTGCGTACGAAGAGCGTGTCCAGGCCGTGGTTGCTGTGGCAAAGGAACTGGAGGTGGAGCGCTACCATGACATCAAACGCATCACAGCCAGGAAGGACAATGTGATTCGACTGTGGGAGTACCTGCTGGAGCTGCTGAAGGCCCGCAGACTGAGGCTGGAGATGAACCTGGGCCTGCAGAGAGTCTTCCAGGAGATGCTGTACATCATGGACTGGATGGACGAAATGAAGGTACGATGAGAGACCAGGACCGGCGTTTCCTGCTTCCTGCTTTCCTGTCTTGAAATTCTACCAAGTAGCCCATCGCGCTGTCCTAACTGTCTGCTTGTTTCCAGATGCTGCTTCTATCTCAGGACTACGGGAAGCACCTGCTGGGGGTGGAGGACCTGCTGCAGAAACACACCCTGGTCGAGGCCGACATCGCCATCCAGGCTGACAGGGTGAAGGCAGTCACCACCAACGCCAACAAGTACTCTGTCAACGACAGCGGTGAGCAGCATGTATCTTCAGCGCATGTTCGGTTTGAAGGGTTCTGGAGACTCAGTTAACTGCAGATAAAATTGTTTAGTGGTGATGGTTGTCTTCCTGTCCAGGCTACAAACCCTGTGACCCTCAGGTCATTCAGGACCGTGTGGCCCACCTGGAGTTTTGCTACCAGGAGCTGACTCAGCTCGCTGCCGAACGCCGCGCCCGACTAGAAGAGTCCCGCCGACTCTGGAAGTTCTTCTGGGAGATGGCCGAAGAAGAGGGGTGGATCCGGGAGAAGGAGCAGATCCTGTCCTCTCTTGAATATGGCAAGGACCTAACGGGGGCGCTGCGCCTCCTCAGCCAGCAGCGCGCCCTGGAGGATGAGATGAGCGGCCGTGCGGGACACCTCCAACACACGATCGCTGAGGGCCAGGCCATGGTGCAGGCTGGTCACTTTGCTGCCACAAAGATTCAGGAGCGTATTGCGGACCTGCAGGCGCAGTGGGCTGCGCTGGAGCAGCTGGCAGCCTTGAGGAGGAGGAGGCTGGAAGAAGCTCTGGCCCTGCACCAGTTCCAGGCTGACGCAGATGATGTTGACGCCTGGACACTGGATGCCCTGCGCATCGTGTCAAGCGGGGAGACCGGCCATGACGAGTTCTCCACCCAAGCACTGGTCAGGAAACACAAGGATGCAGCAGGAGAGGTGGCCAGCTACCGGCCAGTCATCGACTCCCTCCACGAGCAGGCCGCCGCCCTGCCCAAAGAGGAGGCAGAGTCGGAGGAGGTGCGCAGTCGACTCGCCGGCATTGAAGAGCGCTACAAGGAAGTGTCTGAGCTGACAAAGCTGAGGAAACAAGCGCTGCAGGACGCTCTGGCGCTCTACAAGATGTTCAGTGAGGCGGACGCCTGTGAAGTGTGGATCGATGAGAAGGAGCAGTGGCTGAACAGCATGGAGATCCCTGAAAAACTGGAGGACCTGGAGGTGATCCAGCACAGGTAGGACCACAGAGCACTGTGTACCAATTGTGTGCATGTACATCTACTTCGCCCAGAGTTGTGTTCAGGGGGACTGTCTCCTCGGCAGGTTTGAGAGTCTAGAGCCAGAGATGAACAACCAGGCGTCTCGTGTGGCTGTGGTGAACCAGATCGCACGGCAGCTCATTCACAGCGGCCACCCCAGTGAGAAAGACATCAAGACTCAGCAGGACAAACTCAACAACAGGTACAAATGAGTTCTCACAAAATAACAGACTGAAAAGTAAAAATCCATTCTTTGAGATGATTATGATCCTCTTTTCTACCACCAGGTGGAGCCAGTTCCGTGACTTGGTGGACCAGAAGAAAGAGTCCTTGAACTCAGCTCTGGGTGTGCAGAACTACCACCTCGATTGCAATGAAACCAAGTCCTGGATCAAAGAGAAGACCAAAGTTATTGAGTCCACCCAGGAGCTGGGCAACGATCTCACCGGAGTCATGGCCCTGCAGCGCAAACTGACTGGGATGGAGCGAGACTTAGCTGCCATTGAGGACAAACTGGGTGACCTGCAAGGCGAGGCCCAGCGTTTGGCAGAGGAACACCCCGATCAAGCCAAGGCCATCACAGGCCGTCTGGCTGAGATCACTGCTGTCTGGGAGGAGATGAAGAACACTCTGAAGAACCGCGAAGAGTCTCTGGGTGAGGCCAGGAAGCTGCAGCAGTTCCTGCGTGAGCTGGACGACTTCCAGTCCTGGCTGTCCCGCACTCAGACTGCCATCGCCTCCGAGGACATGCCCAACACTCTGGCCGAGGCCGAAAAACTGATGGCTCAGCACGAAGGCATTAAGAATGAGATCCAGAACTACGAAGAGGACTACCAGAAGATGCGGGACATGGGGGAGATGGTGACGCAGGGCCAAACTGACGCTCAGTATATGTTCCTGCGACAGAGACTGCAGGCACTCGACACCGGCTGGAACGAACTTCACAAGATGTGGGAAAACCGGCAGAACTTGTTGTCGCAGTCCCACGCTTACCAGCTGTTCCTGCGTGACACGAAGCAGGCCGAGGCGTTCCTCAACAACCAGGTGAAGCTCAGTGTGGTCTGGACAAAGGTCGCTAACTTTACTTGTCATCGACTTCAAGGCTACAGATGTTCCTACTGTTGTTCATTTTATGGTTCTTGGTAACGATCGTGTATCGGCTCCTCTGTGATTCCAAGTTTTTTTTTGAACTGATAATTGTTGTCCTCAGAGGATGATTAGGTTCTTTTCTCCCAGCTGAGACATTGTCCTATTCCACAGAGGATGAATGTTTGAGATTAAATTACTCCATGACCTTCTCTACCTGTCACCCTACAGGAGTATGTCCTTGCTCACACTGAGATGCCAACGACTCTGGAAGGTGCTGAAGCTGCCATCAAGAAGCAGGAGGACTTCATGACCACCATGGACGCCAACGAAGACAAGATCAACAGCGTGGTGGAGGCCGGCAGGCGGCTGGCGAGTGACGGGAACATCAATGCTGAGCGTATCCAGGAGAGAGTCTCCTCCATTGACGACAGGTAGATGTTGACTCCGCCCAGAGACGTTTGGTTGAATAAAACTCAACACAAAGTTTATTAACGTTCTGAACCTTTCCCTGGAGCTTTTATCAGTGTAACATGATTTTCATCAGCTGATGTCATTTCCCTTCTTCCTGTTGGTTTGCAGAAGTTTGAACTTCTCTGTTTTCAAAGTATGTTGAGTTTAAACACTTTATTAATGACCTGCATCATGCGACCTGACGGAAAAGACCCTGACAGTGAACTTTTTTATCGACAAAATGCATCTGACATCACTCTGAGCTCGGGTCCTCTCCTCTGATTGGCTGGGCATTTTCTGAGTGGTCCAAAAATAATAGAACATATTTCAGGTAAACATGGAACTCTAAACTTTCAGACCAACTTGATCTTTAACCTCATCTGATGATTGTTCCTTTAGTTTTCTCTGTTAGCATCGTCCACAGTTACAGGAAATCCTGCGTTGTGGGTTTAGTGAATACAGGATTTGGACCTGGTCCGACCTCAGTGTCTCTCTGTGTTTCAGACATAAGAAGAACAGGGAGGCTGCTGTCGAGCTACTAATGAAACTGAAGGACAACAGAGATCTTCAGAAGTTCCTGCAGGACTGTCAGGAGGTCAGTATCTCCGCCAGCACCTCAAACATCTACTCTGTGTAGAAGTAAAGATACAGGAAGTGAGCCAGCGTGGAGCCTCAGAGTTTGAACCCTTCTGGTTGTGACGACCTCAGTTTTTCTTGTGTGTGTGCAGCTGTCTCTGTGGATCAACGAGAAGATGCTCACAGCTCAGGACATGAGCTATGACGAGGCCCGGAACCTGCACAGCAAGTGGCTGAAGCACCAGGCCTTCATGGCCGAGCTGCAGTCCAACAAAGAGTGGCTGGACAAGATCCAGAAGGTACAAAGGACCAGCTCTGACATCATCGGAGCGGGGGGGGGGGGGTTGATTCTTCCTCGTCTCAGTCAGTCAGATCAGTGAGGTGGTCGGTTATCCCCTCATTGATTAATACTATGTAACATCTATGGGGAGACAGAGACCAGGATCGGTTGGACTCAGGCCTGTTGTAGCCCTGTGTGGTAGACCGTCTGTCCTGCTTAGACCAGGACCAGATGGTCTGCTGTTGTCCACGTCGGCCACCTGTCAGCATCAGTGACCTTTGACCCGGGTCCTCTGTCCGTAGGACGGCATGCTGCTGGTGTCAGAGAAGCCGGAGACGGAGGCAGAGGTGAAGGAAAAGCTTTCGGCGCTCCACTCAATGTGGGAGGAGTTAGAGTCCACCACGCAGACCAAGGCTCAGTGTCTGTTTGACGCCAACAAGGCGGAGCTGTTCACCCAGAGCTGCGCCGACCTCGACAAGTGGCTCGTCGGCCTGGAGGGTCAGATCCAGTCCGACGACTACGGCAAAGACTTGACCTCCGTCAACATCTTGCTGAAGAAACAACAGGTACGGCCGCACTGATTCAGTCCAGACCTGCAGCTGTTACAGTACAAAGTATGACCTGTAGACGTTGAGCATCAGTGTGCCTGTTGCCCCGCCCCCTCAGATGCTGGAGAACCAGGTGGAGGTGCGGCAGAGGGAGGTGGTGGAGCTGCAGACCCAGGTGAAGGCTCTGGGACAGGAGGTGAAGGACACAGATGAAGTGGATGGGCGGAGGCAGGTGGTAGAGACGAAGTTCCAGGAGCTGCTGGAGCCGCTGAGACGTCGCAGGAACTTCCTGGTCGCTTCGAGGGAAGTCCACCAGTTCAACCGAGATGTGGAGGATGAGATCGTACGTATGAGCCAGACAAACTGACCCGGACTAACCTCCCCCACCCTACAGGAACTCAGTGTCTCTCTGTTTGTCCTGCAGCTCTGGGTCCAGGAGAGGATGCCTGTGGCCATGTCCACTGACCACGGACACAACCTGCAGACGGTCCAGCTGCTCATCAAGAAGAACCAGGTAAGTTCTCGTGCAGGATCGGAATCACCGACACTGACTGTGATCCGTGTCTGAGCTGCTCCTCCTCTGTCCTCAGACCCTGCAGAAGGAGATCCAGGGCCACCAGCCTCGGATAGACGACATCCTGGACCGCAGCCAAAGTCTGCTGCGGGACAAATCTTCCAACGCCGATGTGATCCGGCAGCGTCTGGCCGACCTGCAGGAACTGTGGAGGCAACTGATAGAGGAGGTGGAGCGGCGCCATGCTCGGCTGGAGGAGGCTCATAAGGCCCAGCAGTATTACTTTGATGCTGCTGAGGCTGAGGCCTGGATGAGCGAGCAGGAGCTGTACATGATGTCAGAGGAAAAGGCCAAGGTGGGGGTGGGGCTAGAACTGAGGAGGAGGATGGTGATGATGGTGGTGGTGATGATGATGATGATGATGATGATGATGATGATGATGATGATGTGTGTACAGGATGAACAGAGCGCTGTCACGATGTTGAAGAAGCATCAGATTGTGGAGCAGGCAGTGGAGGACTACGCTGAGACCGTTCACCAGCTGTCGAAGACCAGCAGAGGTCTGGTCGCTGACGGACACCCAGAGAGGTATGATGTGATGTAACAGGAAGCGTGTGACATCACTTTAATGTTGCCCATGTGACCTTTCTGTTCAAAGCCTTTAACAGGACCAGATGTCCCAGGATGGTCCAGGTTTTGTCCAGTAACAGGGTGTTTGTGTGATTGTGTGTCAGTGAGCGTATCAGTATGCGGCAGTCTCAGGTGGATAAACTCTATGCCGGCCTCAAAGACCTGTCAGAAGAGAGGAGGGGCAAACTGGATGAGAGGCTCCGCCTCTTCCAGCTGAACCGGGAGGTCGACGACCTGGAGCAGTGGATCGCAGAGCGGGAGGTGGTGGCGGGCTCCCATGAGCTGGGCCAAGACTATGAGCATGTCACGGTACGACAACTTGGGGTTTTTACTGAGGTGTTTGCTCTGTGACGTCACTTCTGACCTCTGACCTCTGATCTCTGTGCTCAGATGTTGCAGGAACGCTTCCGGGAATTTGCCCGGGACACTGGGAACATCGGTCAGGAGCGCGTGGACTCTGTCAACCGTCTAGCAGATGAGCTGATCAACACTGGGCACGGCGACGCAGCAACGGTAGCGGAGTGGAAGGACGGGCTGAACGAGGCCTGGGCCGACCTGCTGGAGCTCATCGACACCAGGACACAGATCCTTGCCGCCTCCTTTGAACTCCACAAGTTCTACCACGATGCCAAGGAGATCCTGGGACGCATCCTGGACAAGCAGAAGAAGCTGCCAGAGGAGGTCGGCCGAGACCAGAACACAGTGGAGACGCTGCAGAGGATGCACACAACCTTTGAACATGACATCCAGGCCCTGGGAACCCAGGTCAGCCAGACCAGGCAGCTTTCTAGGGACCAGTGGTGTCAACACTGTTCTAACTTACTGCCTGTTTAATGGCGGAGCTAAGTAGCTTGCTACCTCTGATATACCTAGTCTGTATGTGATTGTTGGGATTAGGCACGTTAAGGTCATGCTACCATCATGTGACACCAAGGACCAGATTCAGGTCCTGACCTACGATGGTTCTGATTCAGTACTGATGGATGAAACACTCCTTTTTCAGAGCCATGTTAATGTTCACTCTTCATTTATTTGGTCCCGGCAAAACTCATGACCTTTGACCTTGGACCCTGTGGCAGGTGAGGCAGTTGCAGGAGGATGCGGTGCGCCTACAGTCGGCATACGCTGGCGACAAAGCTGACGACATCCAGCGGAGGGAGAGCGAGGTGCTTGAAGCCTGGCACAGTCTGGTGGAAGCCTGCGACGGACGCCGTCTCCACCTCTTGGACACCGGGGACAAGTTCAGGTTCTTCAGCATGGTCCGAGACCTGATGCTTTGGATGGATGACGTGATCCGGCTCATCGAGGCCCAGGAGAAACCCAGGTACTCAGCCGGCTGCTGTCTACTATGTGCTAACATCTGAGTAGAACTGTGATGACCGACGCTGCGTCCTGCCCTTTCAGAGACGTATCGTCAGTTGAGCTGCTGATGAACAACCATCAGGGCATCAAGGCCGAAATCGACGCCCGCAACGACAGTTTCACCGCCTGCATCGAGCTCGGGAAAGCCCTGCTGGCCCGGAAACACTACGCTTCAGAGGAGGTGACGCAAACCGCACACATTAGCGTCCGCCATGTTAGCTTCCGGACCGCAGACAGAGAGACAGATGTCATAGGTCACAGATTCCAGGTGTCATCAGGAAAACTCACTGTTGTCTTTGTGTCACTCAGATCAAAGAGAAGTTGCTGCAGCTGACAGACAAGAGGAAAGAGATGATTGACAAGTGGGAGGATCGGTGGGAGTGGCTACGACTGAGTAAGACACACACCTGTTCAGCTGGGTATCGAACCTGCGGCACCTGATCAGACCGAGACTCAGTTCATAATTTAACTGTTTAAAGTTACATTTAATTTTATTCACAGATGAACATCAGTGAACAGTCAGGAAATTAATACGACAGACACACAAAGACACAATAACGTAACACAAACGAGCAAAACGTCTCACTTTAGTCAGCCTGCTTATAATCCGTTTCCATGGAAACAAGTACAGAGGTGGGGTCAGGAGTCAGAGGTCAGAGGTTGGAAAAATGAAGGGAGGTGGCAGCTGATTGGGCGCTGCAGTGATGAGCCAGTGACGGCTCCTCGCTGTCCTTTAGCAGAACTCACTGAGCTTCCTGTCAGCTGTCATCAAACTAACCAATCAGGGAAACACTGTAGGCGTGTCCCTGGTGTCACCTGATCAGGACTGACGTGGCTGCAGGGAAAGGTTAGGACCTTCATTGGAGTCCTGACCTTTGACCTTCTACCCAGCAAGATATAAAGGCGGCCCAGTTCAAAGGTTGTCAGCCTGAGACCAGAGTCAGGACTTTGTGTTCTTTAGTGTCCAATGACTGCCCCCCCCCACAGTCCTGGAGGTGCACCAGTTCTCCCGGGACGCCGGCGTGGCAGAGGCATGGCTGCTGGGTCAGGAACCGTACCTGTCCAGCAGGGAGATGGGTCAGAGCGTGGACGAGGTGGAGAAGCTCATCAAACGTCACGAGGCCTTCGAGAAGTCTGCTGCCACGTGGGAGGAGCGATTCTCCGCTCTGGAGCGGTTGACTACGGTGAGCTGTCAGGGACAAACAGCCCCCATCAGGTCCTCCATCAGATGGAGTGTTTCCTGTTTCATTGTGATTGGAGCCAGTCACAGCGATCCGTGTTGTTTTTCAGATGGAGCTGTTGGAGGTGCGGCGGCAGCAGGAGGAAGAGGAGCGGAGGAGGAAGCCTCCGACTCCTGAGCCAGCAGCGATCCAGCAGGAGGAGGCTCAGCAGCAGAGGTAAACATTAGCCAGTATGATCCAGATTCCAGATGTTTGTATCAGGGCCCTTTAACGTGTCCCGTTATGTGAAGGTCCTCAGATCGTCTACAAACAGTCACGCTTTATTTGTTTATGTTGGTGTTTGTGTGTTTGCAGCGGAACCATCACACAGAACGGACTGCCCTCAGACCAGGACTCTCCCCGGGTCAGTATCCACACCTCCACCCTCAGACATGCTCACGATGGTGCAGGTTCTGCTG